>DWJN01002165.1:0-15863 GCA_018248895.1 Carystus phorcus | reverse complement strand
GCAGTTTCCCTCATCAAATAATTTATCCCTTTTAAAGGCGGTTTTCCTTTTCAGTTAAAAGATATTTTATTTCTTACTTTTTAGTGGTTTTATCTATCCATCACCATGTCACCTAAATAACGGCTAACGCGGGCTTCCTCCTTTTTGTGTTAATAAAATCATACCAACCTAACCTAAGCAACAATTAGCGCAATCGTGAGATATGTGCTGTAATTATTTGAAGAGTTCCGTTGTCTATCGATCAGATCTTCACCCAATTAAAATGAAACCCGTCCGGGAGCTTACATACCATCATATATACTTTATTTTGTTCATTTGTCATCGACAAATAATGAAGTGAGCACCTAATCCACGAATTCGAACTAAAGTAAATACATATTATTAGCGATAACTCAAAAACTACTCGCCGGATGTCGCTCAAATGAATATGGAACCAATGGGAAAGCACCAGCTTTCGAATAAAAAAGAATCATCGAAATCGGTCTAACCAATAAAAAATTATAGACCTACACACATAAAAAATATACAGACGAATTGAGAACCTCCTTCTTTCTTTGAAGTCGGTTAAAAATACGTTGCCATTTTTGTTTTAATCTATTTTTTATGTAACAAGCAGATAAACGAGCAGGCTAGCCACCCGATGGTAAGTGGTCAGCGTCACCCGTGGACCTCAGCAACACCATTGGCGCCACTGATGCGTTGTTGGCCAGAAAGAAAGCCAGTACTGGAACAAGACGACCAGATTCCATATTGTGTAAAAACCGTAGATAGATAAGCAAAAACTAAAGCGGCCGATAACTCCAAATGATGTATGATTCACTTTAATTTTTTAATAACATAGTTATCACTGACAGACACTTCTGTTTTATTTATTGGTAGGATAAGATAACAAATCACTTATCTACATCTATACCAATAAATAAATTTGGAATGCATTGAGTGGATATTTGTTTCAAAATGGAAACGTAAGTAAGCAAAGTTATTGATGGCAAAATACGAGTACATTTTGCAATTCACGATTTTTGTTTATTTGTCCGTTAATGCGGCATTATGCGGAAAAATCTATTTTGATACTTGTTAGTCTGTTATGTCTGTAGGTACTCGTAGTGAAACTGTAAACTAAAATAAAACTTTCCAGTTAGCAAAGTGCACCTGTGCTTGCCATTTTAACTACAAAACTTGCTGAACAGCATTTAGGTATTTCTAAGATATTAGGGCGTTGACAGTTCAAATAGAATTTTAGAAATACTTAAGAAAATTCTAAAAATGAAATATTATTTAAAGTGTACCTGTTGACAGATCAATAGCAGCATAGTTTAGTCTAAATCTGAGGATCCTTTAGAAATATTTAATGCAACATAGTCAAATAGTAAAACAAGTTGGTAAATGACGGTACGAAGATAACTGTAATACCGACTGTGTAACGACTTAATGTTTATTTTCGTAGGGATAACTATTAGATCCGACCACTTAACATGCTCTACTTGTTGAATTTACCCTACTGCTTAATTATTAAAGAGGAACATTTCCATTTAGGTCTATTTGAAGAAAAGAACCAAAAATCCACAGTCATTAGCTAATGAAAAATGTTTTTAAACTTTTACGTTTAAAAGTTTATTGGGATTAGCTGGTATGACTCGAAGCGTCCTTTGCATCTTTGTTATTCTTGGGTCTTTGTTTGATAATAATTATTTACCTGAAAAAACCTCTAACTCATACGCACATACGTAGATAACAATGACATGATAATCAAGGTATTATATGTATTACGACTGACATACAGAAATAAATTATTATTTCTAAATATTTTTTAGGTTATTTATACATATTATAAAGCCCCTTCGTCTCGTCTGTCTGTCCGTCTGAACGCGCTAATCTCAAAAACTACTGAACGCATTTTTATTCTCTTTTCACTAATGGACATAAAACATGGCAATTATTGTCAAAGATATCGGTAAAATTCAAGCTTATTGGAAGCTTTCATCTAAAACGCTGACAAAACCCTTATATATTGTACATACATATATAGCAAAATAATGTATGCTGGAAATATTTCTCTTTTATAATAAAGTATTACATATACACTATCTTATAAGGATGTGCTACTACTACACCAGTTTGAATAAAAAAAAATCGTCACCAATAATATTTCAAAATTAGAATCAGTAATCACACGTCTCGTTTACGTGTTGTTTGACGAATTATCACATTCATTGTTTACGTTTATATTATCAATCTGAAATAATGCTCAGACAAATATATCACGGACAAGTCAATAGCAGACCGAGCCTATATTACACACTGTATACTAACATATTATAACACAATAAACTTTAATATATTATACTTTTATTTATATTCCCTATTTAATATATCGCATATTGTTTATGTTATTTCTTGCTATGTATATGTATATATTATTCTTATGTATTTTATATGCCTATGTGTATTGCTTACTGGCAAATTTGAAGTAGGCTTTAAATAAGCTGTTGTTATCCCTAATAAAATAAAACAAAATAAAAAAATATTTTATTAGTATACCTATTTAGACGTACATATATGGTAATAATCATTATCAAATTTAATAATATATGTATCTATATTAGTTACCTTTAGCGTTTTATGTACATTATAATAGCCCTTTAGGAGTTATCATAAAATTATAATCATGGCATGGTAAATAAATTTAAGGGATTGGCATACGACACGCGCGATGCAAACATGAATGAAATAATAATGAAAAATTTAAAGTTGATCCTTACGTATACATACCGAAGCGAAGCGAGAGCGGTCGCCAGTAGATTATGATGATTATGTACTGAATTTGCTAAAGTGATCACATGCGTAAGCATTGTTTACTGAAGCGTCAGGTGCTATACCACAGCCACGCCACAGTTCTGAGTGTGACTGGTTTCCGCCAGCGTGGCATGGTTATTTATACCACTATTTATAATTATTATTATCGTTCACAATTATGTATATGTTACTTCATGGCGGAATAAACATATTTCTATTTCTATATTGCTTCAACCTATTGACGTCCATTACAAAGCCCGTGCCTTGTAAGATTCTTATCTTTTCTTATCACTGAGGAAGCCTAAAGTGTTCTCTACCCTGCTACTTCACTGCGGACTGGTGGAGGGTTTAGCGGCCAACTCCAGCCACGGAAATTATTATGCCGCTCGAAAACTAGGCTAAATAACTGTATCTATCACAAGAATTCGGATCGATGTTAAGAAATCTCCGATATACATCCATGTACCTTCGGAAATGCGAAGGGACGGAAGATTTTTTTGCAAGTAACTCTAAGGAAGTGAGGATTTCAATATGTTTGGACGTGTTACTACCATTTCCAGTTTTCAGGGCTCATTGAAGTTCAGTAATCCATATCGTTTTTCAAGTATTGTGCAATGAAATGAAAAAGAAGATTGTATCAAATCCGGCTGGTAGTTACCTAGGCTCTACCTATTACCTAGTTTCAGAGATTAGCGCGGTAAAAAACTTCAGCTTTATATTAGTATTCATTAAACGTCAAGATACGGCATTGTTATGTAATTAATCGTATAAAAATTCTATCGTTATATATGATGTCACATTAAATAAAAACCAACTGAAAATCGTAGAAAATAGGGACATAAATTAATATTTCTAAAAGTTTTATTAAATAAATATATTTCCGAAATCAGAAAACATGAGAAGCCGAAACATTCAGGAAAGGCTGGGTGAACAGTCATTAGTAGATATTGAAATGTATTTTAATTTTAATGTACGTTGTTAAGTGTCTTATCTGAATTTATGAAACATAGTATGATGCCAAAGGAAGCGAATAAAAGTTATTTAAAATTGTTCGCAATCATCGAAATGTTTTATAATTACCTATACATAATTGTTTACCATGACTCGATAAACACGGTCGTGAGTTTAACGTGAATGAAATGTTTATATCAGCGAGTAGCTTTGTTATTCGTACATTATACAAATCCAAATTGTACAATCATTGTGGCGCCAAATGGCCGACCAAGTCAAATACTATCGTATATTGATTTGTAGGTGCAATTCGTGCCTTGTAGTTCACGGACGAGCTCATAGATGGCGAAAAACGTGAACATTTGAAATCTTATATAAAAAAATATATAGATATCATTTTTGAATGTTTATTATAAATTATATTCCAAAAAAATAAGTCTTTAATTTCATTGGTAGTACTAAAAAAAGTTAATCTAAAAGCTCACGTCTTAAAAACTTTACTAATTATTTTTTTTAGTTTTTGTAAACACTATAGTCCCACAATTATCATTACTACTATCGATATTTATTTCAAGATTGAACAATTGAAAATTTTCTTAATTTTTACAGATTGATTTAATGTAGATATCTAATAACAATGATATTGAATGCCTGAGAAAGTTAAAAGTACACAGTTAATATAATATATTCATATAATGAAGTTGTACCTTTGAAAACATTTTTATGTGCATACAGCTTATACACGGTAAATATAAAAAAATCCTTTAAAACATTGTTAATGTTTCGAGCTTCCACTGTAGACTAGGCAGTTTTATTTTATCCTATCTAGTGCATATCCCCGTAATTATATATCCTTCCAGTAATGAAATAATATTTAAAGACTAACTATTTTTAAGTAATGTTGCTATGAAAAATAGCGTTAACCGACATGACTGTAGAAGTGTCTAATTTTTAGGTTTTTGTAGATACTAATGATTTTACTGAAAAAAAATATATTCCCGCAGATATCAAGACTTGTTAATCTTTGTATTATCAAGATATTACATGTATTACGACTGATTTGTGGAAATTAATTATTAAGACAGGTTTACGATATATCTGGTAATGACAAATAACACAATAATCATGTTGTAATTTATGTGGTAATCCATGGATTACTAAATTAGTTGAATTTTATATAGGTATGTACACATATTTTTCATTTTAGTTTATAAGGTTTACAAAAAATATTTGTTGGTGTATCTGTTTGACATCAATCGACTTCAAGACCGTTTTGACTGATCATCATAAAAGTTGGCACATATCATTATGTTGGAAATAGTGGAGCGTCTGTTTTCTATTTTGGTCTACAACAACCTAACCTTATCGAAACATATTTGGCAATTTAATTTTCGTTTGTTTGGGCTAACAATGCTACAAGAGTTTATTTATATGATTATAAGTGGTAACAGACTAGAATCAATAAATAAAAAATATTTACGGCTCAATTTGTACATCCTAAAAGTTTTACTTTCTACAACGCTTTATAATTTTTAAATGCACAAAACACTTTTACTTAATATTATTTTACATACTAACAGGCTACATTACTTATAAGCGTTGATTTTAGATCATTAGGTTTAGATTAAAAGATCCTAAAACGGACCAATAATGACGCATGCTTGTAATTTCTATGCGTGATGTAATTATTAGTGATAATTATGAGTTACTTCCGAGATTATTTCTCTAATAACACATAAATCTGCTAAGAAATCTTATAGTATTGTACTATTTTCAACCATTTATTAAGGCAATTCTATAGTTAGAAAGAAATCCGTAGTTCAAGGAATAAGTAATTTGTAAACGCTCGTATATGTACTCCATATACAGTATATTAGTAATCGGTGAAAATTTTGTAATTCTTTTTGTCTTATTATAAATTAAAGTTTGACTACATGTCTACAACGGCCCATTAGCAGAAAATAATATTAAATGCGGCGATGTTTAAAAGTCATACCTATCTATTCAAACTGAACACATTGCTGTTTGTCTTGTCACTTTAGGATAATGTAGGCTGCCGAAAAATTTAGTTGATGTGGGTTGTGCCTTGGAAAGCTTTTCAGTGAATACTTATAATTAATGATGTAAGAGAAATTGTTATCAACATTATACATTGTAGTATTTTTAAACTCTTAAGGGATACTTTAGTTAATTTTTTACACGTAAAATAAATTGAAAGTATTTAGATAGTAGAGGTTTGTAGTTTGACAGTACATCACTTGGACATTATTTGTACGAAAATAGAAGAGATAAAGCTAATATTATATGGAAATAAACGTATACGTGCGCTGTGTTATTTGTGCATTACTAGTGATAAATTGGCGGAGCAGTTTTTGCACTATAGCTGCCAGTAACATTGGACCAATTTTAAATGTATTCTCGTTACTCAGGAAGTGCTATGGAAGTGCACCGCTTGTAAGTTTATCCCATTATGGTTTCATTCCGACATTTAAATATATTTAATCGTCCTGATAATTCCCTCCATCATTTATTTTATTAAAGTCATGGTTAACAATCTTTTGGCCATCCCCACAATCGTTGAAATCACTACAAACATTCTAGTTTACTATTTCACGCCACGATGATTTTTAGTATCTTTAGGAGCATATATTCGAAGTACGAACCATTTAAATGAATCTGTCTAGACTTGACGGTTAAACGACTGTCTGGCTTTAATTTAATTTAGTTTATTTTTTTAGTGGGAACTAACTTTATCTTCTTTGATCTTTAATTAATACAATAAAACCTTAATCATTATTGATATTATCGTATACAATTCATAAACTTAATTTAATATGACTTTATGTAGATACACCTTTAACTCCACATACTGTATACATATATTGAATAATATATTTTATTTTTATTTATTCAATATTAAATATTTTATATCGACGTTGAATAATATAAGAAAACAGTAAATTCAAAGGTATTTAGTACGCTTAGTAAAGTGGACGATCGTGGGGTTCTGTAACAAACCTCAAATACAACTTTATAGAACGCCTGATTTGTAAATGTTGCTGTCCTCAACATTCGATCCTGGGATGTATAGTCATATATCAATCTCATAAAACCTACTGCTTAAGTTTGTTTCAGGTAAGTGAATATTATCTTAGTTGTTTGCGGTTTCGTCAAGAACAAAGGATGCTATTCAGAGTTGTAAATATGAGTTTGAAAGATTGGCTAAATCATAATGGATGAACTAAATATTTGAACATAAAATATCACTGGGCCGCCTTCTTGATGTAGCAATATAAAGGCTCAAGAGATAGGGTTTACGGATAAATATACTCATTTCTTTGCTATGCATATACAATTTAACAAAGTAACTTTACTTTTTTGATGGAATTTTAGAAGTAATCCATTAACTAAAAATATGTAGCATCGAATTTTTGTCATATAGATGAAAAATATGAGGTTAGCAACTTTAGCAAAAGGTAATATCTATTTACATTAAAACAATATAACCCCATTCGGGGTTATAGTATGCATATTATTTAGCTAGAATTTGTATCTACTAAAATCTTATGGGTATCCATGCAAATTAAGTTGAATTAATTGATAAAAATATAGGAGTGTGTCAGTAAGAATGAAATATGGCATAAAATATTATTTAAGACATCTATGTAAATAAAAATGAATTGCTGTTCGTTAGGCTCGCTAAAACTTTAGAACGGCTGGACCGATTTAGCTAATTTTGGTCTTGAAATATTTGCGGAAGTCCAGGGAAGGTTTAAAAGGTAAGTAAATATAAAGATGTCAGGAATTGAATACAAAGGCGTCAATTTTCTAGAAGTCTGCTGGGTCAGCTCGTTACTATATATTTATCACTTAGGTCAATATCACAAGGTCGATATAGGGACACTGTACCTTAAACATGGGGTTTGATTTAGAACAACACAACGAGTCTATGTTGTACTTTTTTTTAAGTATAAATTAATTAATTTAATTTTGCATTTAATTACACGGTGTTTAATTTAATTACCGTATTTAAACATCCATTGACGATTAAAATAACTTTTTTCATTCTATCCTTTCTGCACACGTCTGTGGAGCGGTTGCTACTATTGCCATTTTTCGTGGATTATACATATCTGCATAAATTAGTATTGATTGTTTGAATGCGCTATAAATTTATTAAAATTTTAGTGTTCTCAGTATTTTGTTGATGAATGATATAGATTAAAACGTCAGTAATCTTTGAATATGTTACTAACTTTATTTAACCACGTGTTAGGTTCATAAGCAACAAGTATAACATGTCATAAAATTATCCAACAACGAAGATTTGGTGGGTGTCATCCTGAATTATTCTGCTACGTATGAATATACGAAGAGGCATGCGAAGGTCTAAGTTAATTTTCCCCGACTTGTATCACAGCTCCGCGTACGTAAACGAGATTTAAGATAACATATTATGATGTGATATAGGCAGACAGGCATGTAGAATAAAATTAGGTTGACTTTCAAAAATGTTAAAAGGGTACTTATATACATCAAAGGGATGATTCGATGTAATATTAGCTTAATATAAGATTAGAATGATAACTCAATACAGTAAAGATTGGAATATAGTCATGAAAAAGCAGTTATATGCATATAAGAGTTTATAAATTTTTCGAGTAACTAGAAAAAACACCCACTGCCGTGCAGAACCTTTCGTAAAGTTCCCTCGAGAAATATTAATAATGCAATCTGTTGTGTACTTTCGAAGAACACAACGTGGACGGTATAATGACGTCAGAAAGTTGTCACATTGGGTTGGCAGTTTATGCATGATGAAATGGTGATTGAAGTTGTAAAATTTAAACTGTTAAGGAACAATAAGAATAACATTTTTTTTTCTACGTTCGTTCATTTTACCATTCAAGAATAGCTGGGATTGTAGCCAAGCATTAACTTAATACTTAATTAAAAATAATTAGTGATAATAAATAAACATTTCGAAGGAAAATACTACAAAAGGTCGTTTTTAATATCCTTCTGTTTACGTGTTAGACACTTCATATTTAATATGGAAGCTGTAATTTAATCGAAAATTTATATTGTATATTAATTTATATCCACAATCTAAAACCCTATTGACAGGCTTTTTTTAATTACAAGTTATTGCTTGACTAAAAAGTAACTGACAGATAAATATACGTATTAAAGAAGGTATGACATCAGATTTCCCAGAACTCTGTTGATCCAGCAAGGAACACTGTGATGTATGTAATAACATGACGAGAAAACCCTACTTTGTAGAGAGATACTAGAAGTTTGTATTTTTTTAAATTCAAGATTACAAATTTAGTATTTCTTATAATATATCACTTTAATGAGGTTAGAGTATTTTGGATTATTTAACGTCTCATTGATTTTGATTGAAGTGTAAAAAATCAAACTACAAATTTGGTGAATTTATATAAAAGATGTTCGGATACGTTAATTGAACCTATAAATCAATTATATTTTCATTTAAATACAAACAATTTATTTTATTTGGGTACTACTTACATATTAATCCTTTCAAATTCCATGTGTTTATGCTTAGACACTTTAAACTGTGTATTAATCTGTTTGAATTAATATTGATAGTGTTATCTGATATTCTATCATATCAAAACCACTTATACAAAGTTTATCAATGCATAAAACCGTTATCGCAGCGCACATGTTAGACCAGCCTACGTATTTATATTAATACTCTAAGGCTGTGTTCGTGAGGGTTTGCATATAATGTTTAGTAACATCTAAAATTTAATGATGAGTTTAATTTCGTGGTTTGTGTGTCCTCGTTTTTGTGTGTTATCCATAATACAGAAATTCCTAGTGTGGGGCAATGATTTTGTAACGTTAGAAAATGAACTTGAAGAATTGAAAGGAAAAATTCGTACAAACTCTACTGAAAATCAAGTACTTAGATGAAGCTCAATAATTATGTTTGATGTAATTAATTTTGCAAAATGTTACATGATATTATAAAGATTCAGAAACCCTAAAATATATTAAACGGAGGCTGACACACACTTGGTTGGTTTTTTAATTAGTACGCGTATTATGATAATCCAGTAGCTGTAGCAGGTTATTAGCAAATTATGTATTTTTAAGCCGTTATTTCCATTTATAATTCGCTTTATAATTCACTTTAGTCAATAAGTACTCAATCCATCTTATTTACATAGATATACATGTTATATAATGTAAACTATTGTCGGATTGAACCTACAGCTTAGATAAGGTCACATGCAATTGGATCTGCAAATACTTAAGAAAATATCATGTTAGTGAAAACAGTTAGTCTTGTTTCATTTATAACGGGCATGCAATCTACTGCACGCCCATTAACGCAAACCAATTAAAAAGTAAGTGCCTAGTATGTTTCAGTCTGCCTGTAATTCCTTTTAAATACTTATAGTTAAACGTACACTTAGCTAGAAGAAAAAAAATAGTTGGAAGCTATTCTTTTTTCGGCACGTATTTCTTTATACGGAACTATGTTTTTCTGTTAACAAAAATATTAAATATTTGTGTTTTCATTTGTTGCATACGGCAGATATTCATATCAATGACTGTAACTAGTTTAAAAACATTCATTAATTAAAATTCAATACGTGTATATTGAATATAATATTTTATATAAAAATAAGTAAACGTCATTTGAATTATATTTATTATACGTTTTAAACAATTTTGTTTGTATCATAACATTTATGTATTATCATCGTATATCGACAACACTGAATTAAAGTTTTTTTTTGTGAAACATGAACATCTTTCTTCCTAACTCCATATTTTTTTATTGTTGTTTGAATACTTATATTAAATCCAATTTATTAAACTGATTAAAATACTGTAACAAATTTAACCCAAATAATCTTGTTATTGTGTTATACAGGGATGGCGTCATCTAGCAGTTTTCAGCCGTCCTCACCATTGTTTACAAGTAAACATACAGCTACGCGTAATCGATTAGAATACTGCTTAAATTGCTTTACAACACTAAAATCTACCAGCGAATATATGTATATTTATAAAAAGTAAGCCGAATATATGAGTAAACGTTAAATTATAGAAAATTTTAACTTAAAGTAAATAAATAAGCTTTTAAGAAATGACGGCTACAAAAGATTAAAAGTAATTTTAAAGACCGTCTCTAAGACTGTCATGTTATAATTAAAAGCTAATTTTAAAGTTCATCGTAAAATATACCCAGCATTTTAGCCTTAATCCCTCACAGCTGGCAGCCAGCCTGACGAGTTTCTCACAGTATCGGTATAAGTAGACATAGAAAATAACATTAGTGATTATGTAAATCTCTTTCCAGTAATTAATAAGATGTTTTTAATTGTAAACAAAATATTATTACTACCCGTTAACATTGTACCTTATGTACAGGGTACATATTATTCGAAAAATGTTATCAGAATTAATGATTTAAATTAGAGACTAACGATGGTATCGATTACCTTATTAGCATGTAATTATTCTTTTAAATTGTTTCAATCTTATAAACTTTATTGTTCAAAACCAATTACAATTTTGTCTCATTTACACTTATGTACGTACACATATAGGTATACATACATATATGCATCTTTGTGTATTTATATTCTTCACTTTTAGTTTTTGATATTAACTGAGGTAAAATAAAGTTGTGACAATGTGAAGATGACGTAGTCTCTTTAACCTCCAGCCGTTAGCTGGTAAAGGCTTTATTTAAATGTGAAACTTTGTTGGTGAGTGATCGTATTATTGATAAATTAATTCATAGTTGTATTGGATATCTACAAGTAGAAACTATTGCTAGGGACAATGTTGAGGAGATATCAGATGTGATGGAAGTAAAAATATTGAATTGTTTGAAGATGAAAAAATTTGCACGCTATCGGTTTGTGTGCAGTAAATAGTACAGTGTTTCCGACATTACTTAAATATTTAACTGCCTATCCCAGTGTAAATTAGGGCAATATCAATATTACTTATTTGTTGGTTTTAATCTAACTACAGTAGCAATAATTAAATAGTTAAGGGAGGTATTAGTTGTTTACAAAAATAAATAAATCAAACTTCTACGAAATTACTACTGATTCGCATATTATAAAATAATAAGTAAAATTAGTGTAGTATATTACCTATGACGAATAGCATCTTCATGTACCCGAACACGCCTTGTTGATTTCATTCTCACCTAAACATTTTATGCCAATCAATATCTTATTTAACTTACTTATTAAATTGTAATTGTAAATTGTAGCGATACGGCTACTAATTCATAACTAGAATATTTATGAGTTAATGAATTTACCCGTACTAGTATTGTAAGGTTTAGAAATCTGAACAATTGGGTACATATATCCTCAAAATCATGTATGTAGATGTTGTTTTTGTGTTTTTAAATAACTTTGTGTCATTAGCTATGTTATGAAGATCAGAATAAATAACAGTATTTAGAGGTCTCCAGAAAATATAAATAAATTTATCACGTCGTAAATATCCCTCGGTTCTTTCTTCCTATTTATGAATTTGTTTTCTTTTGTATTGTTGGCACAATACAAGATCGTTGATCGTTGTTAATAGAAGGGAAATTGACAAATTCGCGGCGGCGCACAAAGCGCTGGCGGTAAATCGTGTAATATAATGCGAGAAATCTGTAGAAATCAACACTACTACCGTTTTATGGTAAACTATCGATCCAAATATAGAAGGGCACTTTCTACGTCATTAAGTATAGTTATTGATAGCAATTACTTTCAATATCATAAAAATACGAAGCTCGGTGCAACATATAATAGGCGTGCTACATTTAGCAAATTGTTTCCTTCGAACTGCCTAGCGAGATGGAAACTGTATATCGGACATAAATTTGACGTGAAAAATCGAAACATCAGACATACTTACATACCTTGAATTTCACAGCCAATCTAAACAACTGAAAACTGACATCCATAAATATTTACATTCCGATCTACAGACGTGAAACGCGTAATCGGGTGCGATTCGGAGTACAAATCGAGCGCGGTGTTGTCGTCGGCGGCGGCAGGCGCGCGGCGCGTGGAGTGCGGCCCCGGAGCGCCGGCATAATAGCCGTCGACGGGTCGGCCGCGGGGCGGCTGGCGACGGGCGCTCGCTCAGCGGTCGCGAAGCGCGCGGGCTGCGGACGCCGACTGCCGGCACTGCCGAGTTACTCGGAGTGACGTGGGCCGGCGCCCCGCGAACGTACGCACCCGCCAACACCCGCCACCACCCGCCCAGCGCGCCGCCCTCACTCCTGCCCTCCCGCACACCTTTAATTCTAATTGCTGGACATCTCTTACAATCCAGGTCATCGTACAATCATTCGTATATTTTATTTTAAGTAGCTAGCTGGCGCTGCACAGAATATTGTAGATGTACGCCATAGGCACCGAAGAATTTAATACTTACAAAGTTTTTAAAAAAATTGTTACAAACTATGTATTTCATAAACTTACTTAGTGTATAAGATTGCATACTCAACAAAGAAGTTAACGACAGCAGTATAAAATATACTAGGTTCAAAATTTATTAAATATTACAAATTATAACGATGTTCTTATACAGATAATCATAGCTATTCTACTCGTATACACTCATGAGTATTCGAAAGTTACAATAACGTAAACAATAGGAAAGCCACAACGTTGTACTGCAGCTTACAATGGGCTACTTAGTTGATGCAAACTTAACCATCCACATAACAACCAGAGCTTTCAATGCAAAAAAGTAAAGGTAGTCATTCGTTCCATGAGGTTATTCACCACGGTTTATTTGTACACATCTATGATCTATTCTACCTATTAGTTACATTTTAGGATTCTATAATATAAATCAATAGGATAAAATCCACACAATGTTGATTGATTGATAAGGTAAAACAGACACTATTACTGTCTATTTATTTGTCGATTTAGTTCTATAAATTGCGCAATAGATATTAAGTTCTATCATGATGTAAAAAAACGTTCTGTTTATTGACATTTTGCGCTATATGTTATTTTCATAATCTTTCAGTACATACAACCTATGAATTGAGGTCTCGCAAACATTGTAATATACTCGTATAAGTAGTAAATAGACATGGATATTATCCTTGATGACCCAATTGTAATAATGAAGTGGAGTTCGGTGAAAGTAACTACATAGAGGCCCTGAAGCCTGCCTGTGACGCGATGGATAACATCGTTAAAACTCTTCACATTAGTTCAGCGCTTCATCCTCACCGCGCACTAGGGGAACTCAATAATCGACAAAAACAAGGTTACCAAGATCCAAATAATTACATTTCTTACGATGAATTTTATGTAAAATACGGTGAAGTAAAGAAATACGATACAGTTACGTAAGATTGTTACGTTAGATATAGTAAGTGTAAACCGTTTAAAAATATACGTACTGATATTACCAGTACGCCATGGATACCAGGAAAGACGTAATATAATTTTTTTTGTTTTATTTTATTAGGGTAACCGACAAGCATGTATGTATGGGACATTGTTCTTAAAGCTGAATAAATTCAATCTTAAAATTTTAAATATAATTTGGTCTTAATCATAGGCTATCACAGCACGCATTATGGTCGAGCTGAGTAACATACTAAATATTATAAATTACATATAATATATATACCTACAAAATTAAAACTTTAAATTTAAAAAGTTATGTGTTTCAAAAAATGTTTGCCTATATTTCATTGGTAGACGTATGTATAATTAAAACTTGAGTGTTCTGCTCTTATTTGACCATAATTATTGTTATGCATTCGTCAAATATTTTATTTTACTCTTATATTTGTTAATTGTATATCTCAGACCCACTTTTCTGTTATAATTCTTTACTGCTATCTCCATAATAAGTTTATTATTCTTGTAGTTAGTACTACATTGTATCTACTGTGCTACACAAGATAAGATTATCATAATACGTTTCGTAGCACGCCGGTAGTTCCACTTAGTGAATCGTAGCAGGCTCTACGAGCACGTAGAATCGCTACATTTTGTAGGTGCGCCTATCAATTCAAGTTGAGAATCTACATAGAAATGGGGACAACTGTAAAAATTAATTTTAATCCATTTATGTTAAGATGTTATGTTAAGTTTTTCAATTTACGATTTGAATTTATTACGTTGTGAATGTCACGTCCGAGCAACGATTTATGTTAAAAAAGATATTGCGTATAATTATTTTATTATAATATAATATTAGACGGAGATTAGACGATTTTTAATGATATCGTGAAAACTAAAGTTATAAACGTTAAATAGTCTGAGTTTAACTTTATAGCCAATATCAAAACTGTCATTGCTGTCTAAAGTTTTGTAACCCTGTGTTCACAAGTCTCCTCACGTATATTTAAATATAACCTACTGTGTGTTTACCAGTTTGGGTTTCATCCGGGGCACAATACCGCCACGGCGTTGGTCGAAATAACACTGATGATGGACGACAGAAAATTCTCGGTGTTGGTGCTTGTCGACTTTTCTAAGGCTTTTAACACCCTCGAACACGTCCTCCTTGTCATACTTTTCCATTTACGATTTACTCCCGCAGCAGTGGATTGGTTTTCATCACATCTTCGTGTACGCCAGCAGTCTATTCGGATGGGGGAACTGACCTTCAAATGGGTTGATCTCGTGACTGGCGTGCCACAAGGCGGTATACTCTCTCCCTTAATTTTCTCATTATTTATAAATTCCAACGCATCCATTTTCAACTGTTCGTACCATTTATACGCCGACAATTTGCAACTTTATTTGCAAGCTGAACTACATAAACTCACTAGTAAATACTATTAATTCTTATTTATCCAAATTACAGAACTGATCTCTATGATATGGTATTTCCGTGAACACAGCGAAGTACTAGATCGTAGACAGCTCATTGACTTATGAGTGTTCAGATTGTTGAAATATATCGTATAGTTACTCCTTCTTTACGTTCCGTTTACCACTTAAAAAAATCTGCCGATAATGACTGAGTTATTGCTAGTCACTAGACTTATTTTATTCATAACTAGTGGCCGCCCGCAACTCCGTCCGCGTGGAAGTGGTGGTGAGCATTTCCCTTCACTGCTCTGC
>DWJN01002164.1:0-15866 GCA_018248895.1 Carystus phorcus | reverse complement strand
CACACACACACACACACACACACACACACACACACACACACACACACACACACACACACACACACACACACACACATCGTTAAGTGAAAGTATTAATTTTAAACACAATTGTTCCGTCAACAATGTTTATATACCAAACACTTAAATATGTATGTGATATCTAAAAATAATTGTTATAATAATAATAATTCAAGTTTTATTCACACTGAAGGAAATGGTTTATCACATTACATTCATTTTAAATTCTATACATATTTTATTCTTAACCAACATCAATCACTATTGAAAGGTTACTTTCTAGGTAAGATCCTTGTTAGTATAAATTATTAGATATATAAATTTTTTGTGCAATATATAAATATTCACTTGAACTTTATCGATAAATCAATTGCTTTAACATTAACAAAATTGCGAACATAAAATCATGGAATATATCGACAATGATTTTCGTTTCTAACGGTCAACAAAATAGCTTGAGCAGTTTTAGGTGTTTCTTATTTTAGCGTTGTTTCGACAAATAGATATCTATTGAATTAATGCGCGCGCCAATATCAGACCATAAACTAAATGGTTTACATTGAAAGTTTTCTTATTTGTGATCTAATTGAAATTGGTCTAATAGATGTAAAAATTTGCATCTATACTCTACATTTTACATGGAACTGGAATTAATTGGATTTTTTTATTTACGTAATAAATAACTTTCGTCATTCAAAAGAGAGAGGTGAGCAATGCACCTTCCTACGGAGCAGTTATGAACGTAATGACAGCAACAAACGCAACAGTTTTATCTAACGCTGGAAAAACATGGTTCAAGTATGGTTGGTTGGTTTCACTAAGACATAAGTGGCCCATTGGGTTCTGGTCTTTGTCCATTGAAGAGACCAGAACATACTCCTCAAATAGATAGATAGTCAAACTGATGTGGCTAAATTTTTTGTAAAAATAACAGGTTACAAAAAATTCGGATAGTTAAAGCATTTTACTTCGGAAATAAAGAACTTTAGGAATATAGAATAATTAAATTTTAAGTCCAAAAGATAGAATAGTAAGAGTAAATAATTGACATGTTCAGTACCTACATTATAAGACTAAGGATTTTAATATTAGGACAAACGAAGAGGCCAAGTAGTCTTTTTTACATATAATTTAATGCTTGATGGCAAGTGTTGTGTGTTAAAATACTAACCCCAGTCCAATAGGTAGGGTGTCTAATTTATGAGGTGATGAACCCGATCAGCCTGCTTGGTAGGTGTTCGCGTAGTTCTCTTATTATCAATAATAATATGAGTCAATATGATTATTAAGTCAATAATATTAACGGTTTACTGTCTTACTAAAGAGCCTGTCTGACTAGTTACACTCCTCATGCATGAGAGCCACTACAATCTTTCTTCTGTATTCTTTTTTGGTCGTGATAGATGATGCCTTGTTCTTGCTGATATCCATGGACGACATTGATCACTTACCACCTTACCACCTTACCACCTGTTGACTCGTATGATCGTTTGTGCGCTATATAAAAAATATCAGTAAATTAAAATACTGATTGGTACGTGTAGGACTCGCATAAGGTGTTCTTACTACTGCTCTGTTAAACTGAGAGAATATGTTGTGTTTCAAGACAAGAGTGAAAAGGTATCTTCTAAGTTTGTTCGCTTTACCATTCAAGGCTACATCTCTGCTTACCATCAGGCACGATAGTGGTCAAGCATTAACTTATAATATGTAGAAAATTAACCTTTTTTATTTTTAACATTTAGTAAAAACTTCAAGTGTAACTATGAGTTCTTAGTAATTAGGGTTTAAGAAATATATCCCTGCTTTGGATGAACGGACAAACAGTGAAGTTTAAGTAAAAGGCTTCCGTTGGTTCACTTTATGTACAGAATCCCAATAATGAACTAAATATCTTAAAACCAGATTTGTTTATTTTAGACTATGTAACGTGAACTTCATTGACGTGTTTTTTTCTTGAGCTTATATTTTCAATAGGTACACTAATTATATTAAGAGTTTTAGCGCTTATTATTATTTATAGTAATATAATGTCTTTTAATTTGAGCTAGGTACTTGTAGGTATCCTAACCGGTTATAACCATTGCCAAAAAAACCTGGGATATTTTATGTTATAAAGTATTTTATCTTGTGACCGACTCACTCGAGATTAGGTTGATCCATGTTAATTGTATGTAATAGGTTTCATACAACACATATTTTATTTAAAATTTTATTAATTCACATTCGTTACTTTCGATAGCAGTATAGCACATTTTATTATTATCGAACTGATTCAGAATCCAACATCATTTAGTATACGACTGTTATCCGTAAAGTTTGGAGAGGTCTGCCTTCGATTCGTCTTCACGTGATCTAATTGGCTTCGGAGCGGCGTTTAAAATTATCATGGAACTAAAATAAAAACAAGTAAATAACCCGAATTCTAAAAGTGATTTTATGACGGGAATTAACGCGTTGTTTCCGTCGGTCGATGCGAGACGAGCGATGAAAGGTGCTCGGAAAATACATCGGAGCCTCGCCGCGGCGCCGGCGGCGGCCGCGTCGGCGCCCGCCCGTGGTTTGCTTCGATGTTACGACATATCCGCATTAAAGGCAAGCTTCAGATGCTACCAATGCTCCATTTTTCAGCGCTAATACTGTTTACAACCAAAACAAAATGTATTTTTAACATCGCATACAACTAGCACATAAAGGTGACATCCGTATATTGATTCTTTTAAAAATGGAGTAGGTAATGTTAAAATGAAAAACAGCAATATTTATTTATGTGTGTTTGGAAAAAGATGATATGCTCGAAACACGACCGTGAGTGTGCGACAATTAGCTAGATAAAGAATAGATGAGTCGTAAAAATAATATTCTACGCTTAAATAGTTACGTGAAATCTTGTCTAATCTAGCCTGGACGAAACGATAACAGTCGATGATCGAAGGTCAATCTTTTACTGTCACATGAGTCCAAATTATTTGGCGGATGTTACATAATTCATTGCGAACAAATGTGTACTAATAATTTCGCAGTCCGTGAACGAAGAAAACAAAAGTTTATGAATAACGTACTTTTACGAACAAAATTAACAAAGCAGCGGCCATTAACAACCCGAACTCGAAGTGGCTTGCTAATCACTGTTGTCCTCGAGCGTACGCATCATATTCTCTATTAGGAACATTTCGTAACTTTTTTGTAATATTCTGCTTGATCACTATGAAATTTTACAGTTTTAAATTGTTATTTATCACGTATGTTATTTTAACATACATTTGTAGACAGCCGGCTAATTGTCGGGACTATTTTTGTGCGTGTTTCGTCGCTTATTTTACATCCATGTCGAAATTAGGGTCCATCAGAATGAAAATGGTTGTAGCACAACAAATCTAGGTAGAAGCACGTGTTGTTTATGGTTATGTTTTTATTTCGTGTCATAGTTTACCTAAATACGTGCTCTAGTCACGTACATAAGCTGTGCAGATGTCTTCGCGAGGTAACTACACAGTGACAGTGTTTGATCTCCTCTTATCTTCTCGTCGTAGTTAATGCAAACATGCTCTCTTTATGTAGATCACCTGACATACGAATGTTTTCCGACTGAATTCTTCGTTTTAATCTGATGTTACGATAACATTTTACCTTCCAAACAAAATACCGGGCTCATGATACATTACATTACAATGTTATCCCTCAGTATACAGTTACGAATACGTATTATATTATGTCATGGACGTAAGTAACACAATTGTTAAACTTAATCTTCTTTTTCTTCCTCTTAATATATTAAAATGAATGTTTGTATGTATGTATGTCCTTTATAGACTCTGAAATGGTAGAATATAGAGCATTGATGTCTTTAGTAAATTTGTTCAGAATTATCTGATGAAGGTTTTGGTATAAAAACTATATCGATCGGACACATGGTTGATGAGTAACAGTCGAATATTGATTTGTTGTTGATCGATCGGACTAGATCTACCCGTATAAATATCCAATAGCACTTCAATAAATAGAATGAAAACAAATGTTTTCTTAGATATACTGATTTGTCTTTAAATTTGATTTTTTTTTAATTTACACACACCTAGTTAAATAAAATAATTAAATACTATTTGACGTCTAATTAATAGTTATATTTTTGTCTCTTAAAAAGTGAAATTAAAGCTCGATGAGTATTTAGATATATCTATTTGCTTCATTATTATCTCTTTGAAGCTATGTATTTATATACAAAACATACTCGGTCCAAACATACTTACATCATACAATATACATATTTACCTTGACTAAATTTATTAGTTGGCTACCAACCACATGTGAATGCACCTGTACGGAATAATACTTAAATACGATCGTATTAGTCACTTGCGCTTCTATAATATCGAACGAATTGTATAGAGTCAGTTGTTTATGAATGGCCACTCGGTGGGTACGTGCGATAAGTAGATAGGTGCAAAACAAGTGTCCAAGATAAATATACTGGATAGGCTGAAACAGTAAATTTAGTGATAGTTTTACTTGATGCAGCTCCGTCTAGCGGGAACTTTGAGCAACTAAGTTTCGTCGTATTTCTTTTTCTTTTTTGTCACTTGATATTTTTTAACATCCCCTACAAATAACATAGTTTATGGACGTAAATAGGTACAGCAAATGCTTATTATTCTAAATTTGTTTGTATCATTATTTTAGAGAGAAAAGCCGTTATAAAGAACATACATACATATGTATGTATGTCTTTCGCATTTTGCACGAGCAAATGAATCATAGAAATATAGTAAAAAGGAGATAAGAGTAAAATTATCAAGTCATACAATGATAGATTTTGCGTTCGCACTAATTATTGTAGAAATCCATCGCTTCTACACCTTAATCCAAAGTATATTCGGAATCAGCGGTAAGACAGAATAATGCAAGCAAATATCGCATCTAGTGTATTGTTATTATAAGATCTGTGGTGTCCGGTGGTCGTGGTCGTGGCGACATCCGTTGCTCGAGAAGTGATTCACGTCTGTGAGTGCGCCAGCGACCGCCTCATCGCACCGTTTTCCGCTGCCGTTTCTTAGAACTGCTTCTGTAATCTTTGTTGTTACACACATCCAATGCTCGTACAATGGGTAATGAAAAACACCTCGTGCAATATCTCCTTAGCTGGTAGGTGTGTGTTAAAATTTTAGAAAATTAAAACGGTCTATAAAAATGCATCGTTCACCTCGCTATTAATGCCTTCAACACATTAATGGGCCACTACAGAGTACGGGTCTCTCCTCATCACTAAGAAGGTCAAGAGCATACTCCACTACGCCGCCCCAGCGCAGATTGTTGGAGATCTCGCGATTACTATAAGCTTAAAAAGGGGCCTGGTTTCTCTGCATTATTATTAATAATAACGCAAACAGTATTGTTATGTTTAACTAAAAATACCTAACATTGTATTAAATATTTTTATTAAATTTAAATTACTAAATGTTGAATTACAAAAATATTAATGAACGTGTAAAACTCACTTCATGTGATCCATTGTTATTACAAGAGGAAGAATAACAATTTATATAATACGATATACTCGTATTACATCTTCCTTATAACTAGTTATAGATCTCCGCTGACTTGAACTAGTCGCTGTTGATAAAAATCGTTTGCCAATCTCGATGTAATGGATAGTAATTGACTGTAACTGATTTATTTCAGCAGCGAAGAGTACAAGCAGTAGCACGACAACAGATCCCCTCGGGCCTTTGCCCGACGGGTGGGATCAGGCGATGACGCTGGAAGGAGAGATCTACTTTATAAACCATGCCGCGCGTACCACGTCCTGGTTCGACCCTAGAATACGTAAGTTCTCTCCGTGGCCTTATATTAGTGTAAGTTATAACGTTCAATCACTAGTGGTGCTCCTTGATTTCCACTACTCGTAAAAGTCGAATTAGTTACGCACGTTACTAAAGACTCACTCAAATTATTGGATATGTAGGACAATGCAGTTCTAATTTTTTGGTAAGATCTTGCTGTCTTGCCTTTGCCTTTCTGTAAGATTGCTATTTCTAGAGACCAGCATAAAATCAAAGCATTGTTGTATAACTTCATGCGATCTTATGAGATTCTGCATCATGCATCTATGTATATCTGACGACTCGTAATTTCTTGGGCCTTTTGTAAGAGAATACGATCGGATATGTTTCGAATTTTTTTCGACTCTATAGAGGTTTGCTTGCTCTGTAAGTTTCTAGACCAATTTTCTTTAAATGTTTTATCACAATACTTATTATTTGCTATTTTACATTAGTTAAATGCGTAGCTATCTAAGTATACTTTATCAGTTTGAAGATTTTTACGTCAACAAGTGGCAATATTATATAACTATGTACGCTTTCAACCAATTGCATTATTAGCGGGTTGATCAATGTTTTGCTGGCTAAAAAGTGATGAAAACGTTTGTTAATTATATGCTCAAATTAACAAGCGTATCACATAAAACGTTTCAATTATTTATTCTTGAGAGGTGGCTTAGGTCATAGCATTGCGGTTGTACCAAAAAACTTTATGATTACACATAGTTTTAAGCTTCAAGTAGATAATATTATTGCTACAACATCGGGTAATTAGGGGATATTACACGCACCAAACTTTATGGCGTCTACGAATAATGGCAATTGGCGCGCTTAGTCTCACTGGACCCGCATGCATGCATCCTTACATGCGTTAGTTTGAAACGGAGCGAAAGGCGCCAAAAAGTTTGGCACAAGTCACTCCTTTAATCGAAGATTTCAAGTAACAACGCATACGTTATTATTATCCGAACTTCTTTATCAGATAATTACAGTACAGTAAAACAAGAATAGAACTGTCCTAATTGGTTTTAAATGTTCAAAGTTGTATGTGGACGTTTGCAGTCTGTTCATATTACAGATTGTTGCGTATTCGAAATTCATTTGATTGATTTTGCTTAGGAAGTGGTATTTTTAAGTATTTTACTAAGATTCTTTCAATGCCTGCTGAGAGATCTCGGATTCCATTCCTGACCACTGGCGATTATGAACTTTGTGACGTCTCATAATGTGTGTATGTACGCATGGGTCAACCTCGACATAAAGGGAAACTATTACGGGAATTCGAGTGTATGCGGCAATTAATTCGAAAAAGCTCTTTAATATACTTTGTGGATGAGGGCTAGTCTGAATATTTAAATCGACACGTCTCGAAGTGTACCTCTATGTAAACATGATTTAAAATCAAACTGATCTTACATTGTTCTACTTTATTTTTCTACTGACATAAATACAATCATCTATGGAACTGTCAGATTTTCAAACAGCGCCATCTATTATCAAACTTTTGTACTAGTGTTGATGTATCTTATTTGCTTTTAAACAGAATAAGGTGTTGCGTTAAAAAATCTTGAAAAGTAGGTGATGGTTCAATTTTTTTTCTTATATGTGCAACTAGCAAAATTATAACATTTTTTGGTTTATTTTTTGCAAATTGTAGCTTTCATTTAGATGACTAATATTCCGTAACTGAGCAGTAGTAAATATCTAAATAACTAAAATCAACAAAATAACTATTAGTAACTTTTTTTTATCAGTCAGGTATATCTTATACACATATTTTTGAACCGTGACGCATGTACTAATAATACCTCAAATATTTCAGCTAAACTTATCACAATTTAACTAAAAACTGATTGCTATATTCAAACCACACGATGCAGTATTTTTACCCAAAAATAACATAAGGAGAACACTTAAAATATAGTTCGAAAGGCGATCTTCGGTAAAAACTATTTCTGCCAGACGCGACATGACATCCTGTTTAAAATACAGCAAAAAATTAAAAGCGTTACTTATTGCAGGGATATCGAGTTATGACATAGAAGTTATATTAAGTAAGTGATCACCGTGGATCATCAAAATCAGTAATATCAAAGTGTCTACTCATTGCAAGTAAAACCAAATCGTCAACGCATTTCCAACCAAAACGAAAGTGGGGAACCGGGTTTTTTCCTTAGTTTTAGATTCTTTAACGGTTCATTTTGTGTTTCAGCGCCACAGTTGCAGCGGTCGCCGGGCGCGGGGGCCGGACTGGCGGGCGGCGGCTGGGCCAACGCCACAATGCAGGCCTGTCAACAGAAGCAACGCCTGCAGTCACTGCAGCGAGAGAGAGAGCGCCTTAAACAACGCCAGCAGGAGATAAGACTCCAGGTATACACCAGCAGTGGCCTGTATATTCAAATGAACTTATAAGAAAATTCTCATACAACGAAGTTGCATACGAATGCACCTATCTTTTACGAAGTCTTCATACCTTTGACGATTAAAAATTTTGAGATCAGACTTAGATAAATGAAAGTTTTCCATGTGTAATATTGCTCAGGGTAGGTATATATACTCATAACTACACATTACATTATATGGTACTAAAAATGTCTATGTATTTTATTCATCTTTTATGCATTTAATTATGATTATTATCTCAACACGTTACTAAGTCATGTTTCTTCAGAATTCAGGTGTTAAAGTCGTAAACGACCCAGTGTTAAATGACAGACTAAATATTTCAGAGAAATCTTAACGTTTAGGTTGCGTTGCAATGTTTACAATTATTTTGCATATCTTTTGAAAGCTAATAAACTTTCTAGAATTTTAAAGTTATAACCACTCCACTAGCATTGAAAACGCCATGATAAACCGTGAAATTTAAGCAATTGTAAACAAATATATTCAAGTCGAATGAATTTCTTCAGCAGGAATTAATGGCGCGGCAATCTTCGTCTATCGTGTCTTCGCTGGCGAACAGTACGGGTACCGTTGGGAGCACCGATTTGCCACTGGATCCATTCCTTTCGGGGTTGACTGACCACCAACGGCAGGAGTCGGCCGACAGCGGGCTGGGGATGGCCGTGACGCAGTCGTACTCCATGCCGCACACGCCGGAAGACTTCCTGGCTGGGATGGACGATCGCATGGACTGCAGCAGTGAGGCCGGGGCGAGCCTCGACGCGGCCGATATTAGCCTCGGCGACACCGATGACTTAGTTCCCTCGTTACAGGTAATCTATTCTTTATTTCTTTTCAGTATAGGAAGGTCTTCCGCAAGAATCTCTAGGCCGCGTTCCGATACTGTTAACAGCTTGCGTATACGAACGTAATATTGCAATAGGATCGACGATAATATGCGAACAAAGTCATGCATAATAGGAAAGTGCTGGTAGCGACATATTTTTAGGGTTCCTAAGCAGTTTTGATTTACAACTTTTATTCCGCTCATTGACAGAGCACTGCCATGAGTCGAATAGAACCAAACTCAGGTTCCACATTTGTAAAATTCATTTGTTTGTTTATTTGTTCTTTATGGACTCTGAAATGGTAGGAGATAAGAGTATTGGTGTCTTCAGCAACATTGTTCCGAATTCTCAACCAATGTACCCGTACCAAAATTAAATTGATTGGACCCATGGTGAATGAACTACACTCGAAAATGTTGATTTATTGCTGATTGATTGGACTAGATCTAACCAGTATATAAATCAAATAGCACTTCGATAAACATAATCAAAACGATTCTTTTTGAATTGATTGTTCGTTTAGTTAGTAATGTACAGCTAGTGAGATATATTATTGTTTTTCCAGTTGGGTGAATTTACAAATGACATATTACTGGACGACGTACAGTCGTTGATCAACTCGACGCCGAGCAAGCCCGACAACGTGCTGACCTGGCTGTAGGCGCCCGTCTCGCACCCCGCGACCCGCGCCACTTCGCACGCACAATGCTCACAAAATTTCAGATTAGGTATTATTATATTAATTAGTACTTATCCCCTCAGACGACTTCAACAACGACTGCAATGACAGTGTCGGTGACCAAACAATGGTGTACATTTCACTAGAAAATGACAATATATAGCGTAATGAGTGTATGCATGAACGTGGTCGATCATGAACGATTCGTGTGTTTCCATTTGGTGGCAAATTTGAAAATTCGTGAAGCATATTATAATGTAAACTCATATGATAAGTATTTGTTCAAATTGTAACATTGTTAGACGTAATTGTACTACGTTAAAAGAGTAGGGATTAGGTGTCGCTTAGTATGTACAATTGGTTTTTACATCTTCGCATTTATTAGAATGAGATGGAAAAACTAATTTTACATAATATGCATACTTCTTTATGTACTTTCTAACAAATCTATTTGCCTATGTAAGTCAAAGTATGAAATAATCGTGTGGACTAATACATATATTTTTATATGTTTGTGGACATTGTATCGTTTATCATTGTATCGATACAATGTGGTTTGGGCGAATCACGTGTGTTAAGGGCATTCAAAGTACCAAAATCCCTGATTTAATGTAACAATCAGCATATATACAAAACGTGCAAGTGATTTAAAACCTTTATTAAGGGACATAAGGAAGCTGCACAGCTCAATGAAATTAATAAAATTAAGATTAGAGAAGCAATGTATAATGAGCCATGACTATCACGAATGGCTAGTCATTGTAGATACTGGTGGAATGCCGAGGCAACCTGGAAGTGAGAGGCATCTGTGGTGCAAACCTTCTTTCCTAGCTGAAAGGAGAAAAATTGCAAAGTAAATGACAAGCTAGGTTTTCCGTCTTCTTTTGATGTAAGACTACAGGAAATCCTTCTTCGTAATGTATAACGATAACTTGACGATAATACGATGTAGCATTATACTATGATTGTGATCACATCGTGACGTAACAGTGCCTTATTGTGCCTTTATAGAAATTATTTATTGCGTTTTATAATTAAGATAATGTTGATTTATTTCTACACTTTTTTATGATCGAACTTTTGATATATGTAATAATTTTTTGGACAGAACCGAACTACTTATGTACTATGTCTACTTACACCGTCCTTGTGTAATTTTTCGAGATTATGATTAGATAGATTAGTTATAATTAATATTGATATAGTTAGTTATATTGGCAACTATTACTATTAGTTATACAAATTGTTTTTGTCGTGGAGAATAGGTGTCTTGAGTGTATGGGTGCCACTAGATATAACATAAGGTATAAATAACCAGGACTCATATATGTAGTTGAAGAAGTAAGGTGTGCTTTGGCGGTGTGAATCGGGCGGTACTTGCTCGATCATGTAAGGCCCGAGACCTCATTTGTGTTGCTACGTTATCGGGTAAAACTAGTATTACTTATCAATTTGTCACTTCTCCATTTTTTTTCAATGGATTTTTTAGGTACTTTTGTATTTTTATAAGTGAAGTGTTGTATTTACCCTTTAACGTAGCTTTTGCACATGGAAGACTTTCTGTATTTCAAACTTGAGACCGTTGGTTAATATTCTCTCGGTTTTTATCGAGTTGGAAAAATATTTAAATAAAAAAGTGTGCATTGATAGTATGGGAATTTTGTTGTTTAATCCCAGATTATCGCCTGTGCGTAAGGGCCACGCTGGTGTAATGTTGTGATGTCATCGTTGTGTATCGAGTGCGATTGACTTGTACTGCTGGCTACTGAATCGGTCATCATCCATCGTGACATCTAAGTAGCCGTGAATCTAATGGGTCCCGTTTTATCTAACCTCTAACAATCAGAATCTATGTAACAACAATGTTTTTCGGAATTGTATTTACCTAATAGCCCACCTAGTCTCTAGAATTTTACAAAATCAGTTAGTTTGATTACATGAACTCGATTAGGCGTTATAATGAAATACTACATTGAAAACTTTGCCATATTAGTGAAAGTACTATATTCTTGTAAGACTTAAAATGTAATCTTCAGTTATGGTGAATAGCCACTGTGTAACTATTGTCATTAGGTGTAACGGTGCTGGGCTTACGATACAGTTTATTTTGTATTTGTCGTGTATTAATTTTTATATTTCGTAAGTAATGATGCTTTTCATATTGTTCGGTACATTATTCTCAATCAGCTTATTCCTCTTTAGAATATAGATCATAACGAGTTGTCAGTAGTGCTGTTGAATCTGTGTTCACGTTTTATGTTATTTCTCTGATCATCATGTGTCAGATCACACAACACACTATGTACCCATCAAGCGGACCCCTGTAAGGTATCTTAGTAGTGGTTGTCTGTAAACATTTTCATAAACTCACTTAATACGCAATTCGTAATACGAAGCAATGTTCGATAAAATAAACATTAGCATTATGAATGTCGTATAACATTTGCACTTATTATTATCAAAGCTTGCCCGCTTCGGTGTTCCCGGTTACTTATGACGTGGGAGTCTTTAAAAGGAGAGCGAATAGACTTTTACTAAGTTAATGCGTCCACCATCTTTGACATTCTCCCCACTAACCATCACGTGAGCAACAAAAGCATTAACTTATACTAAATTAAAAATCAATATTTATTATGCGGTGCAGATCGTTTTCAAAGTGTTACAAGTGCTTATGTTATATAACTCGATTCCTTGTAATCGTCTCTTATATAACTCGATTCGATATAGTTTTATTCGTTTTGATACGACTTAATTATAGTGGAGCGTTAACATGAACACTTATTTCGTTTTGTTAATCGATTCGATTTCAATTTATACTTGAATTTTATATACGAGCGTAGTTAAACAAAAGGTTATTACTAGTCCACTACTTGGTTTCCTTGCAGGGTTCGCTATAATGACATATTATGAAACATTCCATGTTGCTAACAGTTTCCACGCAGGTGAGTCCTTAGCACCGCTTCTAACAGGATAATATTCTGAACAATGTTTAAGGTGTATATTATGTGGTTTATCTTAAGTATAGCCTTTAATTATTTACAAACATATCTCTTCAGTCTGACAACAGATGCAAGTTTTCTCTGTAGTGTATATAATTTTACAAGTATCAGTGTTATAACAATGAAATTATGAATGTTGTATTAGATAATTTCATTGTAAATAATTTGATATTCTTATATAAACTAAATAAATATTTGTTTTAATATCGAATAGTTTTTCTACTCTCCCGGCCCTTATAAAATATGCATTTTTAAATTAGGTCCATACAGCGATTTAATTTTTATTTTAAATAATTTAGTACTTTTTTGTATTTGTAAAGATATAGAAAGCAATAAAGATTCGGAAATTGATTCAGCTAATTGATCTCAAAACATTCCATCAACATATCTGAAAAGAAAAAAAAAAAAACAATTTTCTGGATAGAACAATACATAATTTATTCAATAAATATTTTATAAGTAACAATAGAACTACTTATGAATTTTTTTTAATTATTTCAATTCTGGCCCCTTGCCTGTTGAGAAGAAAAAAATAAGTACATAAATACACAAATAACAAATTAAAGTTAGCAATATTTTCTATTAAATTAATAATTCAATTGGATTTTGACGGCTCTAATCATCTTCTAAATCTTATTGAGTGGTGTAGACCAGGGGTCAAAAAGATTGGCGTACACCCAATAGCGAAGTCAGAAACAGGTAAATCGAAATAACTGAGCTATCCTATTAACCTTTGTTTTTTTCAAACACATTTATATATAGACACGAATAAATAACAATTCTACCACGCCGTGCCTCACCTCTAGGGTATACATTTTTCATATTTAGTTACATTTATTAATAAAAGATGTCACTATTTAAACTCTTACAGCGGGGTCCTTGAATCGGTCGTCCTGAGGCAGCTCGCGTGTGGCACACAGTTGCTTGTAGTAGTCGGCGGACAGCTTGGCCGTGCGCGGCCGCGCCGGGTCGGTTATGTTGACGTAGTAAAAGCCGAAACGTTCACTGCGAAAAGTATTCATTGCAAACAATTTTTGATATTTTTTTTTTTTTGTACAAGATGATTTTTTTTTATGAAAGCTGTTTTTACTTCGTGTTGGTCATAGCGCAAGAGATCTAATTTCTAGCTAAAAACTGTTATTTAGAAAATGTTCCTAAATCAATAAACGAGTTACCAATATTTCTAGAATATTATGAAAAATTTTCACGTGTGTATGTATCTTTAATCACATGAAAAAACCTCATGCTATGTTCCTTCGCCTCCCTCGCGAATCCAAGCGATCGACAGAGTTAAGCTACTACGGGCGCGGTCGGTACCTGGATGGGTGACCGCTAGTGGGAAAAAATTCTTGACCGTTTCCGTGCTTTGGAAGGCACGTTAAGCCGTCAAAAATAAAATAAAAACTTCCGACACTTGGGTTGGCCACAAATTTCTACCACCAACTCACATTGGAGCAACTAGGTGGAGTATGCTTTAATTATTAAGTAAGTGATGAGGAGGGATCCGTGCTCTAAAGTGGGCCATAAATGGTTTGTAGGTTAAAGGTTAATACCTAATGAACTAAAAAATGGTAATAGAGAATGACTTACGAGAAACCAGCACGCCATTCAAAGTTGTCCATCAAAGTCCACGCCGTGTAACCAATGACATTAACGCCATCGTCGTTAATAACATTTAAAATTTCACTCAGATGATCCTAGAATTAAACAATATTTAAATTATATAAATACAAAAATGCCTGTTTTACATTTAGAGTTGTAAAGATGTTATTAGACCGTACTTGCCGACATGGCTTCGGGTTACAATATACCTGCGTAAATAAAAATGATTTACCGCCAGTTTCTGAAAGGCTTGTCAAAATTTCGTTCATATAACACGCATATTAACGTGAAAGTTCTAAGAAGTAATTCGAGTTTCTGAAACGTTGATTAGCGAATAATTTCTGAATAATCATGCTTTCTGCAACCCAATTGACGTTTGACAATAGATATGACAGTGAATTTCTTAATTTTTTCGTTGACCAGCCTTTCAGAAACCGGCCGTTAAACTTACATTGAAATATTTGATCCTTCCGTAATCTTCAAGTGTACCGCGGTCGGAGTATCCGTTTTCAGTGATGTAGATCGGTGGGTCGTTGTAGGTGCTCTTGCACCAGCGCAGTAAGTTTGCGAAGCCCGTCGGTACTACCTGCGAAGTAAACACGCTACAAATTTTTTTACGAGTACACACATATTGTTCTGTGATAAAATAAAAAAAAAGATGCAATAAAGTTTTAGAAGAATTCGGTATTTACGTTGGAATTTACGAATTACTACTGTCCTTTTAAAGAAGATCGTGAGATTTTAACATATTTGGGTTGCTATGCCGGAAGACTGGAATAATGTGGAGGTTTTTTCTGGTACCGCAGCAAAAATGCCTTTGGCATACTGAGCTTCATGAGTAACGGTGACCAGTTAACATCAGAAGATCACGTTTGTTAAGTAGTCGTGTAATATTGGCCTGAAAGCTTTATAATTAAAAAGGCATACTCACTCTAAACCATTCAGAAGCAGTAGGCTCACCAACTTCCAACGAGGTGACTGCCCCGATATCCTTCAGCCACGAGGGGGATTTAGCAGTAGGGTCAACACCTGGACCGGTTACCAGATAGGTAGTGTAGTGGTTAATGCCGAGGAAGTCTGAGGTGCCCTTGATCCTTTCAATCCAGTGACTATCGAACTGCTGCAGGCGAGACCTGGGCAAACCTTCCGCACTGCTTTGTTGTGCAACGTTTTCGATCATTGCAGATGGGTATCCACCTTCCTCCGTGAAAATAGGATGCGCAAACCATCCGAACTAAAATATAAATCATTCATTAATACTTGGTACATTAAATATTGACTACGATATATTAATGTAGTTTTGGATAGCAAAAATAAGTAAGATGTCAATTCTTGCCTGTAGACCCGATTTTAACAGTAACACTGACGGAGTTTATTTATTAAGTTACATCGGGCTTTGACTGGGACAGTCCAAAAAGTCTATCAAAATAATAATAATAAATAATATTAACAAATAACCCCACACACTCATAGCCCCACACTAGGACACCCCGTGTCGTGGGTGTCATGGACAACA
>DWJN01002163.1:0-15877 GCA_018248895.1 Carystus phorcus | reverse complement strand
ACAAGGTGTAAAAAATCATAATTTGCTGGCTAATCTAGTTTTACATAAAACAATAATATGAGTGTCATTGATATATTAAGTCCTTATAAACATGAAAGATTTCGTAGTAAGCTATTAACCCAGCATGACTTGGTTTCAGTAAAACTATGAATTTCTACTCGAATATTATAATTGCTATTAATTCATTCTACGCTTTACGAATTAGCTAAATTTTTTATTTCAGAATAAACTTTTGTTATATTATAGATTATAAAGTTTTCATTTATTATTTAATTATCTCTTAATAAATTGTATCTTTTATACAGTGATATTATGTATTGTGTTTATATTATTACTGGATCCGATGTAGGTACATTGATTTTGTGGAGATGACCGGATAAATAGCTACTTGTTTAAGGTGTAGTTGGGTCCTCATAACTTATGAGAGATCATTGTACACAATAGTTCCAATAGAATACACAGCATAGCGGCAAGCGGATAACAAGCTTAAAAAAATCATTAGAAATATGCATTCTAAATTAAATACAACGTCGCAACTTTCGAAAAAAAAAAATCTTATAATCTTATTGGTAATATTTTTATTTGAATAGACGAGAAACGAATACATGAGTTACTTGATGGTGAGTGATCACCGCCGCCTTCAGCCAACAACAACACAAAACGCATCACCGATACGTTATAATAACATAGAAGACAGAAAGGAAGAAATGGCCCTCAAGCCCCCAGGGGGAGAACGACGTGTCGTTTGATGGTTAACTTAATCATGAAGGTGGTAGTGCTAGCCCGACCAGGTTCACGAAAAGATAATAATATATCAAATCAAATCAAATCAAATCAATTTTATTGTGGACAGTAGGTACTTATTTTAAGATCTTACAAAGAAGTGACCGCTACGTCCTGCCTAAATTTTACATGAAGTCCCACTAAGCAAGCAGGCATCTATCTGCCTCTTACGACACCGCGCCAGCATGGGATTGGAGTCTCTGTTCTAGGCCGCCCCAATACGGCCGATATGATAGGTTAAAATTTGTCTTCGGGTCGTAAGTGTTTTATTTACGCAAAATATTCAACGATAATAAGTTTATTTATAAGTAAATACCTACATGAAATAAATGATTTGAATTTGAATTAATTTGAATTTATTCATTTGTATGCCACATTATTATTATACTAATCAGACCCATTACATATTGAATAAAAACCATATTAACCGTTATATAAATTTCACGTACTGAAAAAACTTAATTATACGTTTGCATTTCATACAGCCATTGCTGTGCTCATTAAAAAGTAAACACACATCGTATAAACCACTAATGTGAGCTAAATTACTTGACACACATACATCTCTTTTACCTAAAAATCAATTTACATTTGAAAACTGCTTTACGTGGGTAAATGTATGCACCAGCTTTGCGTTCATTTAAAACTCGGTCTATTTTTTCCATAGGTATATTCAAAACATAACTCATTATAGATGTCATTAGTTTTATCTTTAGGTTAGGTTAGTTCAAATAGTATAAGATCAATATCTGTACGATACATCTTATATGCGTTTCTACACTATAAAGTCCCGCTAACATCGTGAATGTTATAGTTTTTTGAGAATGCACGCCTTTTTCATGCTTGCTCCCCGATCGGAGTCGGTTTTAGCTCGCAATAAAGGGCTTGCGACGCGTTCACGAAGCAAGAACATGAAATACAGAGTATCCTAGTTTGGCACGGTATGCCACATGCGATGTAGAAACGACTGGCTCAGCATATTTTGAACAAAGTTCTACTATTTACTAACAACTGCGTATCTTGTATAATATACTTGTGACCATAGTAAAGAGTCAGTAAAAGCAATTATAGAAATATAGAAAAAACAGGTCTTATCAACAAAACAAACAGTAGCGTCTTCTTCTTTTGGAGGCGCTATTTATCCTGTTCCGTTAAACCATCTTCCTTTTAATATCAACTGTAAAGTATTTTTATTATCAAGCAAAACAAGGGAATTTATTCCTTCTTTCTTGGCTGATAACGCCTGTTAAGTACTACAAAATATTAATTCTGACCGATTTCTGCTGTAACTAACTAACACTGTTTTAGACATACATACATATATTACAAACTAATTGTCTTGTTATATTGAATATGGCCACGGAGTTTGTAGCTTGTACAGTTAAACGTCTAGAAGTTTCTTCGTGAGAAGACGATATGGCTTGGAGAATTAGAACATAATTAATTCAGAAACCTTTGCGTTGTTACATCGAACAACCCACCAAAGTTTTATCGCAATATAAGTGAAACCAAAACTTTTTTCTATTTCCTATTTCCCCAATTATCTCCCGGGAAGTTCGGAATAAAAAAGTATAAAAACTCATCTTTTAAACGCTATTTTGTATGTAAAATTCAAGTCAGCATCAATTACATTTCAAGCTTTGCAGCCAGAAATATACGATAAATAGGTTCAATTCAAAAATTTGCCTTCAACTCCATAACAGACCACTACAGGCAACGGGTCTTTTCTCATTACTGAGGAGATCTAGAGCATACTTCTACTAAGGCGTTCGATATGGCTTAACGACTGTTATTGACGACAATTTGAAGCGCCCACCGAAGCGCGGAAACGCTCAAGAAATTTTATTTTATTGCAAATATTATTTATCATCAATGTGTACGCACCCTTACAGTCGTACCATCAAAGCACGGTATGCCGCAGTCGCAATCTAGATAGATATTACCAGTTTTATCGCATTCAATTTTATTTTACACTCGCGTCGCACCCGCATTGATAGCTAATAGATCTCCAAATCTTCACATCTTTTTTTTACACCCAACGACCGTTTGATGTCACGCTAGACTGTGACCCGGTGATCGAAGAGTTCAAAGTCGTTAAAACTTTTACGTACATTATATACAACGTAATCTTGAGCCACGTTGTTATTAGCATTGAATAAAGTAAAAAAAAATCGTTTACGGTCTGTACGTAGCCATACAACAATTTAATCGTTTGTTAATAAAATTCAGACACAAACTAAAAGTAACTAGACCATATTGGATAAAACATTTACATGAAATACGGGCACAGCAGCGCATAAATTCACGTAAAAATAAATTGGAATTTAGCGCGAAAATATTTGCGAATACAGCATACAACGCTTTCAACATACAACGCAAACCTTTATTGATGTGAACAAGGTTTTATGTTAGAGGTTTTTATAACCAAAAACTTCGCTTTTGTAAGTTTGAATTAAATAGGCACTTCATTCAACCTCAAACGTTACAGACCTTCGTAAGTTACTGTAAGGTAGATTGTTACTTGTTGTACGTGTTTTGCCTATAGAAAATCCTGGCTAATCCTGCCGCAATACATTGTTTAAGTTATCGTTACAGGTTTATGAGCATCTTATAAATTGTCACTTCTACAACACCGCAAGCGTCAACAGGTTAGTCGGCTAAGAGCAAATAACAAACATTTTTAAGGACTTACCAGCACTAGGATCGTATATATCAAACCGGATTTTACGGTTGAGTTTTAACGAGGGTAACTTCTAAAGGCAAACAGTATTAGAGCGTATGAGTTCGTGGAATTAAATTGATAGAGTCCAGCTCGAAATAATGAAAATACCATTGTCGTATCCATTGTTCCCTTAAGTATACCACGCGAACGGTATATTAGCTAACACTGATTATTAAACGCATTTTTGATAATGTTATTGAGTTTTTTCCGTTATTACGAAATAAGACTTAATTATAATTGTACTAGTCAGAATCAACCGTCAAAATGATTGTTGATAATTAAAATACGTTAATTTTAAAACCATACCATATAATAAAATTGCATCAGTGGAGGTAATGTGTACTTTTTTTATCCACATCTCTCCATGAATATTAATCTGTATTATCTAATCTACCAGTTTTGATATACTTATGTTATCCAGTAACAGTAAAATGTGGCGGCGAAACATGCCGTTTTGGCTATTATTTACATATTATTTTATTTAAATTTTATTATGCCAAGAACAGAACAACTAAGTGCTACAAAAGGCGCATTTAATATTAACAGTATAAGAGAAAAAACGTGAAAGATCATGTTTAATGCAATCTACATGCTGCCATTTCTGCAAATAATAGAAATAATCGTAAAGAAAAATAATTACTTACACAGAAACTTCCACTCACGTATCCTCCGACCTCCAACTTTAACTTAATGAGATGTGAAACCGTAAAAATAATATCGCAAAAAGTCCGCGTGAGACAAAGGTGCCGGCGGCCGATATCAAGCGGCAGTCACATTGCTGTGTATGAATAAAAGTTCTTTTTATCCTTGTGAGCTCGTTTATTACGCTCTATATGCCTACGTTAGCACTATACCATTTAATTGTTATATATAAACCCACGCGTTGAACATTATTTTATCATTACGAGCCTTATCTGAGTAAATAACACCATAACGTTATTAGCACTCTAATACAAGGCGCAGCCTTATTCTCCATTTACATCCGTAGCTTGTATAACAGAACAACTCCATGCGTAGCATAACATATTGCCTATTTTACACCTCCATGCGTAGTATACTGAATGCGTAATAGTAAGTCTAGAATTGCACCTACGCCGTTCAATTGCATTACATGAACAGTATTACACTTCCAATGTCATATAAAAACCCTTCGTTGCATAATGTCATCAGATAAAACATGCGTAGCTTAACATATTGCCTATTTTACACCTCCATGCGTAGTATACTGAATGCGTAATAGTGAGTCTAGAGTTGCACCTACACCGTTTAATTATGCGTAGCATAACGCCTTCATGCATAACGGTTACATGCATTAGTATTACACTTTGAACTTGTGATGCATGCGTAAGTTCAATCTTTAACTATATCAAAGATGAATTTCAATGACTAGACGGCGTTTTTTCTTGGACAGTAACAGAAGTATCTACTTTTACGTAAATGTTGTAAAAATTCGTAAATAACAGCTTAAAGTGCGTATAGCGCCCATAAACAGTAACGGGATCACGCCTTTACGTATATAATCATATCTACGTAACAAGACTCGGCTTAATGAACGTCGACTTTTTCGTCGTGACGTACTAGTAATAAATTGTCCTTGTGTCCTGTTATTTTTTACGTGCCTTACTAACACATCGTTTAAATGGTACCTCAGATTTAACTACTATATTATAACATGATTATTCATAAAAATACAATTTTAGTTAATTGTACAACCAATCATAATCCGTAAAAACAATTTTGTTCTTAAATAAAGTCTCCAAAGTCCCTTTTAGAGATTTATATTGCGTCGCATTCTCCTATTCGCACATTTAAATATTGTTAGATACCAATGTACTGAACATCAAGTAATAAAAGTAGACGTTTAAATTTAGCCAACTGTTTCGTATAAAGTAAATAAACCTTAGAATTCCAAAACGCACTCAGTAAGAGAACTTCTATAGGTCTTGCTAAGTAATTAATTTATCTTTTCAATGGCACAATTGGGGATGCCTTGAGTGGATTTAAACACATTGCTCTAGTACAAACGTGTGAAGGAGCTAATCTGAGTCTTAGATTTTATTAAGGTTCCAGCATTTACAATTTACTTTCAGCAACTAAAGTATAGTTCTATACGATCATATAATATATGGACATGGGTCAAAATCGATTGATTTTCTGATCATAATTAACCATGTAATATGATAGAAAAAAAAAGATATTTGAATTACTAGAGGCGCACATTTTTAAATCTTTAATATATTATTGCCTATTTATTTACCTATGTATTTATTAATGAAATATTGACTCGGGCGTCGGAAATATTATAACAAAGTATATCTAAGCAGATTAAACCAACTTCTCTTTTTACTCGATTGACAACATTCAGTCAATGATTCCTTATGTTTTGCTGGTGACTACGAGCAGTGAACACCACTTATCACTATTTCTCATCTATTTGCATACAAAAGCAACATAATTCCTAAATACGAAACTTACGGAACTTTATTCATGTCAGACCATTTTTTCTCCGTGTCGTTGTTTCCAACGACAAATTTCCATATTTTCAGACAACTAGATTAAGTCTCTGAAGTTTTGAGTGTTTACGCTCGCAAAAATCTTGCTACAATAAGAATATTTTCCGAAACTTTTAATGAAGACATTTAGCTCATTATTATTTATGTCATTACTTCCGAATTACTGTAAATCTGAGCCTCTTTTTAATTGTTAATGGCGAAATCTTCAAAAGATACTCGCCTTCCTTGGGAACAATAGGGTGATATGGAATTCCACCCCTCTTTGCCACCCTTGAAAGATATTTAACGCTCAAGGTTCCTGAAACTCGAGATTTACAAATTGTTAAGATATATGGCAAATATTGTATGTTAAATAAATATTACAAACAATAATTTAATTATAAATTATCTAATAACCGACTAACTACAGTCCCTTTCTAAAGTCGACTGAAAATTATCTATCTATCTATCTATCTCATAATTGTCACTTTTTTTACAAACCTATTAAACGGCTGCAATTTATTTCTTTACAAAAGGCAACCGTAGATTTCCTACTTGATTAGATTCGTGCTCGGTTTGTAGAGGAACTTGAAAAGAATACGGAAGAGAGTATAAAAAAGTGTTGTATAACGAAGGTATTGCAGATAAACCGTGTTTTAAGGATCTGCCCGGTCCCCAACTAACGACTTCGCCCTATCTGCCAAACAAACTGTAATAACAAGCACACCTTAGCACGCTCGCGATAAATCCTTTGACTGTGGCTCAAGTTATAACCTTACAAATATACTCAAGTGTGCCGAAAGGTTTACATGGCTGTTTTATATTGTGGTACACAACGCAACTTACCCTCGAATGTGCAAATAATGACTTTGTCAATGAACTAAATAATCGAGTTCAATTGACGACCCGCGTGGAGTAATGGTCACCACACCTGACCGCCGTTCGTAGGGTCCTGGGTTCGATTCCCAGCGAGGCGGAAATTTAAATGACGAGTTTAAATTTCTGTTCTTGGTCTGGGTGTGTGTAAATATCTATTTGTGTTATCCATGGCACCCACGACACAGGTTATCTTAGTGTGGGGCTATGAGTGTGTGGCGTTATTTATTTATTTAATTAATTAAATACGCCACATTAAATATTCCTATTTCGAAAGTCATGCGCATCAAGTAAATGCGTATTATTAAGGATCATTCAAAAACCACTCGACAACACTAGACTTCGTATGTAAATAGAATCAATCCAAATCGGTACACCAAGTTTGAATTTGAATTTACTTATTTCCCATTTATTACAAAAATAAATTTCTCCTATTGGCCTCATAAGTAAAAAATCTTTCATTCGCGGCATATTCAATCATTATTACTTTAAAACGCTATAATCTTTTCAATTACGCTACACTAACTCGGTCTTAAACAATGGCAATCTTATACAAAGTACTCTAACTTTATCGTTATAAAAGCTTGAATTCACGAGTGATAGGCGATAACATTTTATTATTATGTACCTTGATAGTGGTATTACAATTTCTACAATATAACCTTATATCTGTCACTCACTAACGAGCATAAAGTTCTTCCGACTTTATAACGCGGCAATCAACTTATTTTGATGTCTGTAATATAATTGTACTTATCACATTTCGTACAATCTAAGGACTTGAAATGCTGCCATAGTAAATATAAAATATAGTATAGTATGAAAATATAAAATAGAATTTCGAATCAAAACATACAGAATGTATGTCTATATTAATCTTAATATATGTATATAAAGTACGTGTCACGGTGTTTGTCCGCTATGGATTCCTTAACTACTTAACCGATTTTAATCAAATTTAGTACATCGTGTCGAGTTTGATCCAACTAAAAAGATAGAATAGATTACATTGAGATGTAAATAATTTGCAAATAATTTGCAATAAAATAATTTTGCAACTATAAATTGAGATTTATAGTTGCAAAATTATTTTATTGCAAATTATTTGTTTAATATAGAATTGGACAGATAGCGGTATAAGAAAATTAATTGACATAATTGAGTTATTGCAAATTGTTTTAGTTTCATGAGGTTTTAACAGATCGCAATGTAAAATGATTAATTCACAAAATTGAGTAATTGCAAATTACTTTAGTTCCATAAGGTTTTAACAGATGGCAGAGTAAATCTGCTAAATTAAGTATGTTAACTCCATATCGCTCTTTTTACTTATTATACAGATTTAACTAACACTATCTTTTTCTCTCCTGTCAAATAGTCTATTCTGCGTTTTGAAGCCTAGCCTGACATCAGGCCTCAACCTTTGCGTTCTTTGTCTCAACGCATCTCGACCTTAGTTAATATCTCCTTTGATTCCAACAGAGATATTACAAGGGTCTGTTTGTTACAATACTGTGAGTACACCATTGTAGTAACAGGCTATTTCTATTTTCTATAGATGTTTGATTTATGCCTTTTGTATTGTTCCGTACTTCAAAGAGAAGTAAAAATACTCTAGAAGATTATTTATATTAAGTAATCTAACTATATCTTAATCCTAAACTACTTAACCGATTTTAATCAAATTGAGTACATCGTGTCCACTTTGATTCAACTTAAAAGATAGGATAGCTTACATCTCAATTTATAGTTACAATATTATTTTATTGCAAATTATTTGTTTCATATCTCACAAAGAATTAGTTCCATAAGATTCTAAGTCTGCTAAATTGAGTATGTAAGCCTTAGTCACAGCAACGCGTGGCCGGGTCTGTTAGGTTATATTGTTACAGTACAACGTCTGCTGGGTCAACAAGTAAGTAAAAATCAATGTTTGTTTGTTAGTGATTTGTTCTTCATGGGCTTTGAAGTGCCAGGGGAATGGAGAATGACATGATAGTGGTACTCGGCACGCGTTGCTATGCATGCATTTTAAAAAAAAGATAAGAAAAGTCAGTATAATGTCAACCATGTGTCCAATCCATCAGCAAAAAATCAACATTTTCGACTGTAATTCATCAACCATGTGTTCGATCGATATAATTTTGGTTCCAAATTTTTTGTTACAAAATTCCAAAACAAAGTTCTTAAAGACATGCTTGCCCTATCTCCTACCATTTCAGAGTTCATAAAGGACATACATACAAACATTCATTTTTATATAAAGATAACCATTATGTCATCATTATATAATACAACAAAAGTTTCCGAGAACCATTCATTCCATTTTAAACAAAGGCAGCTAAATTATAGATACTTTAACCCCACGTAGGTTTATTCCAAGTAACGTAGTGGCAATAAAACACAAAGCCGGCTGCGTATAACATTTGTAGTTGAAAATTGCAGGATGCGCTGATTCTTGGCTTGTATAGGATGCAATTCGACCAAAAATATAAAGCGTTTATATCTATTAACAATATTTATAGTATAAATAGGATTCAGCAAATAATTGTATTAAACTATAATAACACATCTTCGAGAACTCGTTGATGAGTTAAAACTGTATGATACCGCATAATTTATTGTATATAAATTGTATATATTATATACTTTTCAGAATGTCTTTAGCACAAATCACTAGTTCATAAGCTTATCCCAAGTGCCAAATGCTTACTTAACCTCAGCAATAACAAAACAAATAAATTGAATTAACCTTATCCTTCTCAACGTTGAAAATATAACCCTCTTCGGCTACCGCAATGGAGTAATAAAACAAAACTAGCACTTGAATATTTTAGATTAACTTTTACTTAGATTTCCTCCGTGGGTGCAGCGCCAGAAAATTATCTACTGAGAAATTAAAGTAGCCGTGAGCCGCATGAAATTAAAGTCTCTCGAAGTAGCTAGTTAAGGCCTTACGGTGGATATTTCGGGCTGCCATTGCCAACTTCCCGCATTAGGATTTGCACACGTAATTAAATTAACCTTTATTGGTCTCTGCTCTTAAAGGTAAAAACTACGTATGACGGAAAAATAAAAGACCTTTCAACTGATCGTTTTAGTCGCAAAATCTTCGCCGTGGTAATACTACTATTTTTACACGCTAGAAATCAAAACAGTTACACGCGAATCGTAAAAACGAATTTAGATTGAATCGAGATACATTGATGAAGCGCTTTATGTAAAAAATCTCGTACTGTATTTTTTCATCTGCCTATTTTTATTTTAAACCAGCTGCTACGTGACTAACTGAAGTTTCAGTCCTATCATCTAAACAATAAAATACAATGCAAAGGGCTGTTTATAGATCTTAAACTAGACAAATTTAATCTCTAGTATACTACATATGCCAAGACATAGAATAAGCTGTAAATTTTTTGAACAATACTTTCTTATACCGGACTTGCCGTAAATCCATTAATGGTCCAATACTGATCATCGGTCTGGTCTCCACTGAGGAGGTCTAGAGCATACTCCACCACGCTGCTCCAGTCCAAAAGGGTGCAGTGGTGGAGGGTTCACTAGACAACCCAAATGTGGGAAGTTTTTAAGCCTCCCAAAGGCCTTTGATTAGGCTTGAGAACTATTATTTATATCCTATCATAACATTTGGGACCGAAGACTTAACGTACCCTACGAAGCACTGAAATGGTCACGAAATTTTTGTTACACGTTGTATTCTCAGCAAGTCCTTTCATTTGATACCCATATAGTAAAGCGTAAAAAACTTGGACCGCCAACTTCAAAAATCCGCTATTTTGAATTTAGACTAACGTCACATAGCCAACCATGCGTTATTTAGCTCAATAGGTTGAAGGTACATACATATTTGTTTCAATATTGATTTGAAAGATTTCACCGAACAAAAATTAATGACATATTATGTACATACGACACATTGGTTACTTTAGACATTCTTAATCTTTCTATGATCTGTTACGCTGGACGTGTAAAATTTTATTGCAACCTTAATCCGTATAAGGAACCCAAACCAAATACCAGGCTTATAAACAACTGGGTAAATTTTATTCAAATGTAGTCATTTCACAGATTTAATAATAATATTTATTTCATAACATATTATGTTCAAAATGATAGCGCAAACCTTTTTGTAACCTATCTCACTTTATTTCCCACGGGGCAACTTAAAACGTCAACAACGTCAACCCGCGTGACAGCGGACGGTCATAGCTTTATCAAAACTGTGACTTCCGAAATTTACCTTTGTATCCATACACTTTCATATTTTAATGTTCCGCGAGAAAATTTGCTCCAAAACATTTCCCTATACCATATCAAAGTATTATTTACGAATAACACACTTTAAAATGTGTATCTGTTAAAATAAATATGAGTCATGCCATATAAATACTAAGAATACTAATAATTATTATTGAGCATATAGAGAAAAGAAGAGAAACAAATTAAAAATCTTTTTAAAAAGTATCTTCCCGTAAAGTAATATAAAATCCCATAAGTGAGATGTAAATAGTAGAGCATTATCATTACAAAGTAGAAAAAGTGCACATATATCTACGATATAAAGATACAATGAATGAAAAGCACAATAGCGACAGAATTAATCTGTGACCCAGACAGAAAAAATATAACGGAGAGAAGAGAAAAATGAAAATCTCAATTAATATCATTAAAATTTAAAATGTTAATACATAATATGTTTGATTTAAAACTTAGGGCATAGTAATTGCTTAGTTTTAACTTCACGTATTAATAATACATAGGTAACCTCTTATATCCCAAGAAGGAATACATTAAAACATATATTTTTTAAGTTTGTTTAACGTGCTTTCTATCGGTAACAAGTCGTGGAGCTAGCGACAGTTATAAATGAGGCGTTCGATCTTAATAGCAAGGCACGTTTATTTGAAACGGTGGGTCTATTTGATACTAGTTAAAGATAGTTTAGTTATTTACATGCTGCACTTTTGTATCAATAAAAAATATACTAGATATTGGCTTCGATCACGGCTAAATCAGAGGTTTATATCTGTGGTTAATGTTTATTATAGAATCATTAATGTTTGTGGACTTGAATTCTGTGATCCAATTTACAAAGTTTGTTTACTTGATTAAAATAATAGCTTTAATATTATAATGGGCAATTTTAAATACACAGTTATTGATTTTTGTGATACTATAAAATTGGTTACAAAATTAAAATTTTTCAACTTCACGACAGAACTCTGAAAGAATCACTGAATAAATTTGACAGTAATTTTACTGCCAAAACATTCAGAATATTCTGAAACAGTAAGAAATACGTACCTTCAAATACAATCATTTAATAGTCATTAAAAATTTACATTATTATGATAATAACATTTCAACAAAAACTATTACTCATATTTCATGATAATTTTTATAATGAAACGGTATGATTATTCAATTTTAAATCACTATCATCAATGTATGCACAAAATACATGGCATAATAAACACTCATTGCGGTGATTACACAAAATATCACTTCAATAAACCATGTTCAGTTGGATAATACGTAATTGGTACGGGGTTTGCGGGCAAACCGCTGATTCATGGAAATTCACTCCGGGATTACAATGCGGTAATATAAAAAGTTATATTTAATTATCTCCAACTCACATTTAGTTGATTTCGAATCCCTCGGAACGTAGCTCCCTGACGTAACTTTGAACGAACTACTTGTGTGATTAAACATTTTTGGTTCGCCAAATTTCCCGACGTATAACCGACAGCGCGTAATAACGCGACAGTGTTATTCTAGCGTTGGATGCTTAAAAATCTCGATGCAGATCCCTGTTTGCATCCGCGGCCGTTACAGAGTAATCTAAATATAGAAATACCCCACCGCTTTTTGGTATGGAATTCAGTAACACCAATCTTTTCTACTTGATGTTCGCGAAAAATTATAGTTTTATTTGTAGATGCTTTGTACTCGTTATGACACGTGAAAAACATGAAATATTTTTAACTGTTGAATCGCCGTGAACATTATTTAAACGGGTTCACATTATCACGATTATTACATACAGAATGATAAAACTCCTCTAGTATGCAACTTCCTCACGTTGTTTGTCTTGTGCTGCTAAAAAAAAGTTTGTGTACAATACATTACACATGGTAGAAGTAATACTTCTGAAAAGTAACCTACGTTAGAATTTTTATGTTTTTTTTTTAATATTTTTGGAGAAAACCTTTAAAACAAGATCATATATAAAGTATGTTATCTCATTACTTAGAGTTTTAAATTACAACGAATCTTAAGAAGCTTCACTTAAAAAAATGACTCGTATCTAACTAATTAAGTACAGGTGAACTACATGCATTTGCTCCGTAAAATAGATGTCTGTGTGTAAGTAGAAAGTTATGCTTTTTTTATACAATTTTACGCCTGACAAAGACCTGGTATAATAATAATATATTCTCCTGTCGCTATCACACAAGTAAATATAATTGACTTCACACATGACTTTTGAAATTTCAGTTCTATTTTTTATTTTTATTTTATTTATTTCTTTTGAGATGCCAACAGCAAAACATACATAGCATTCAGTATTAATTACAGCAAGTTCTAAAGCAATAATACGACAAATGTTTTATTTCGTGCCCATAACTACTTGCCAGCTAATTTGTCATTTCTACTTGACGTAATACTGTGATGTCCACAAATAGATTCAATATGATCCCGTTCACGAGCAAAACATCGAAACATCGAAACTAAATTCGTAAACGCTCGGCCTAGATGCGATATTTCTGTTTTGCTGTAGTATTTATTTTATTTTATCGACAATATATTCCTCTCCTTCAACTCGTTAGTTAATCTCAAAATTAAGCTCAATTTTACGGTCGATTGGACAACATGCATCCGTAAGCATTTAATTTGTAATTATGAGTGGGGAGATCATAATTAAGGATAAAAATGTGCATGTTATTACAGTATTTCATTAATGTTAATAAGGTAGGTAAGTAATATTAACGTGATTTTCATAAATCATTTTGTTATTTTATGATTATTTATTTCATTCGTAATTCATTACTCAAAAGATTTACTTATCATTGAACATATGTATTTTGGGTTTTTTAAATAAATTGATTTGCTTATGTTTATGTAAAACCTAATATACATATTTGTAACTTATCATGATATATAATTATCTTTCTGCAATTCTTTTGCGTCCATTTCTTTAACAATAGTAATTTGATCTAACATGCACGTGCATTATTCTTAAAAAAATACAGACGAATTGAGAACCTCCTCCTTCTTTTGAAGTCGGTTAAAAATCAATACAAACTTTGGTATTCAGTTATTTAATACAAATAACTAATTTTAATTTTGTGTAAATTGTGTAAATTTTTAAATAGCTATAGAATATGTTACCTACATGCAATTAGTATCTTAATAATCTATCAAAAACTAGGTTTTTAGGAAGACTTGAAATTCAGAATAATGTTTTTCTTTTTTAATATTAATTTTTCAGCATTTCCCCATTGGTTTTCCTTTGTCATGATTATTTATTTTACATAATAAAATATTCTATTTAACCGTAGAGAACACGATCTGGTCTACAAAATAAGGTCATGATTAATTCAAAAACCTTTGCAGTTGTAAGCAGAATAACTCACAAAAGTTTTTTTTACAATCGGATCAATGGCTTAGGAAGGTTTAAAGGACAAACATTCCTATTACAATGATTTTACAAGCTATACACGTTTTGCAAAATCTTAGTTACTTCAAAAAAACTTTATGCGTAGTTATTCGAAGTTGATTTTAAAAGCCACACACACGTTACAGAAAGCACTTAGATATTACTATGTATAGTTATTTATCAAAATCGTGCCCAAGCATTGTTGTCTTTAAAATATAAATTCAATTTTCAATACCTTTATAGAAAGTATAACCAATACACAACTTTATTTTATATACATTGAGAGAAACATTTAAACATTTCTCCTACATACCGTACATCGTATTTCTCTGCGTACTTTAGATGCCTACCTACATTTCAGAAACAATGTTTTCGTTAAATTAATTTCGTATTAAGGCAACCTTTTTACAAAAGACCGGACTTGTTTCGATATGTAAAATGTTAGTACAAAACGAACATTACATAAATATTTGTATTTCAAAGCGGTCGACGCGGAAAGTCTGCGTGTTTCGGATCGCATAATTAGTTTTGTTTCACGAGCTTTATCTTTATCCAAATCTAATCTTGTTTTTTTTTCGAATATACTTGTATAAAGTGACCTATAATAGAACAATACGCCACACATACAGTATACTTATATATAACATGTACTTATACATAATGTATAAAATACAAAACTATTAGTTTTAAATTTACACTCATTCAATTAAAATAAAAAGTGTTATTTTGTGTGCTGTTATATTTTAAAGGCCAACATATATTTTTACTTTAAAATTTAATTAAGCTTATGAAGTCTGCATTTTTGGATTTTCCAAATGAATTTTCCGTTTATATAGGACAAAAACCTAATATATTATGTTTAAGTAAGAATAATATTATGTAATAGTACCACAACTAATCGGTGGAAGAATCGGATCGCTGTAAATACGTATTAAGGAAATACACACTAATCTTGACGGAACTAATTTGTGGAATGTCACTTAGGTCTTCTTAATGTCTAGTGCCTAGCTACCATGAAACTGAAAACAAATTTATTGGCAGTTTACGAGCGACAATAAAGTTTAAATGTACACTAGAACCCTAGAAGTACACTTAGGTCCAGGACCAAATTTAGGGCTGTCAACTAAAATTTACATTATAATTACCTAAATTTTATTAGCTTTAAACTGCCTGCCTGGCTTCAACTCATTAATGGCCCGTTACTGAGTACGGGTCTCTCCTCATCACTGAGGAAGGCTAGATCGTACTCGTCCTCGCTTCCAGTGCGAATTGGTGGAGGGGTAGTGGCCCAAGTGTCGAAAGTTTTTAAGCCACTCGGAG
>DWJN01002162.1:0-15881 GCA_018248895.1 Carystus phorcus | reverse complement strand
GGCTAGTGAGCGGCGCGCGTTAATTGTTTACTTAACGTTTGCATATCCAATTTATATTTTGGTTATATAACATTTTAACTCCATTAAAACGGCGTGTAGTTCGTTTAATACTTTAAAATAAACGTATAATAAAGGTAGATTTACTCAAAGATGTGTCCCATGCTAGCAGTACAAAGTGTTGCAAGAGGCAAAGCCAGACTGCTTGGTGGTTGGGATTCGCGTAAAGGTTATGATATAAATATTATTACTAGGCCAAAATATTATTATTGTTACTAATATTATAAAGCTGGAGAGCTGGTTCTTTTGTTTGGTTGAATGTACTCAGGAACTACTGCTTCGAATTGAAAAATTATTCTTGTGTTGCATAGTCCACTTACCTATGAAGGCTATCTTAATATTATATAAAGTACGTGTCACGGTGTATGACCGCGATGGACTCTTAAACTACTAAACCGATTTTAATCATATTTTTCACACCGCTTGTATTATGATCCAACTTAAAAGATAGGATAGCTTACATCTCGAATTATAGTCGCAATATTATTTTCTTTTAAATTATTGGTCTAATAAATTAATTAGTTCCATAAGATTCTAACAGATAGCGGTATAACGTACCTAATAAATTAGCAAAATTGAGTTACACTACTAGTAGACTATATAATCATGCCGCTACGTTCAATAGGAGCTGAGCATTGATATGAAATGTCACAAACGGGACAAATGTTCCAAGGTGATACGAAATTCACCGGGTCTACTAGTTATTGATATTATAATATTTACATTATTTGTATGTAATATTCGACACATGGCATTGTTCTTATAATATATTCGTAAGTAGATAATTATAGAGCATATATTCTCTTATCGGTATCTTATTAATCTTCACGAATAATTATTACAAAGAGGAAAACTTGGTTTGTTTGTTTGGTTGTAATGAATAGGCTCAAAAACTACTGGACCGATTTTAAAAATTCTTTCACCATTCGTAATCTACATTTTCCACGAGCAACATAGGCTATATTTTATTTTGGAAAAAGATAGGGTTTCGTAAGATTTGGGTTTTTCGGACACAAGGCGTAAAAAAACATAATTTATATGGCAAAACAACGTCTGCTGGTATTTAATAAAACCATACAGTAATAGATACATGAAAAAATGTGTTCTAACACTTTACAATATAGAACACAATTATTCAATTGAGTTAACTCTAATAAATATGGACCACTAATCAAGATCAATCGCAAATTCAATTATAATGCATGTAACTGTAATGAATGTGTCCAATTAACAGCTTAACTATGCAATCATCGTCTCATTATGATTAATGCGTTTGTCTATAATTATGTTCAGTAAATTGAATATCATCAACCGCCAATTATCTACGCCTATGATTTCTACTTCACAAAAGTCCACCAAACTAATTGTCTGTGGATTACACGCAACTAATCTTATCAGATTTGTTCTTCATGATGTCTCTTGAGGTTTCGTAATTTGTATGCTCACTATATGTATTTTGTTGAGTTCATATTGAAACATTATCTATACTTATATTATAAAACTGAAAAGTTTATTTGTTTGAACGCACTAATCTCAAGAACTACTATTTTGAATTAAAAAAATCTATCTGATTTGGATAGTCTATTTACTGAGGAAAGCTTTGGGCTATATAACATAACGCTACAACCGACAAGAGCTGCGCATTGATGAGAAATGTTACAGAGGGCCAAATGTTCCAACGTGATATGAAGTTCCCAGGTTCTACTAGTATGTAGAATATATTTGTTTAGAAATATTTCTGTTGTGTTACGTAAATTTATATTTAATGTAAATAGATTGTAAGTAATATAATTATTATTGCAGTTTTTATCCAAACATTTAGTTATTCCTTATGATTTCATAAGTCAATAATTACGAAGAGTGAATTGAAATTATGTTGGAAATGCTAAGTACTAAGTTATTTCGAATGTAAAACAATTCTCTGCCTGTTGGGCGGCTTTATTGTCGATCGCACGTTTTGGCAGATTATCGCTGTTTTCTGAAAGACTGATCAATGAAATATCACACATTAAACTCTCAAATCTATTGTCAAATGTCAATTGTGTCATTTGATTTGAATAATTGATAAGTTAAACAGAGCTTTCAAATTTTACTGCAAATCATTTGTAAAGTGCCATTTTGTTTTCTAATTTATTATTTTCTAATCAATGTTTTAGGAACTCGAATTGATTTGACAGAGTTTCTAAATTAACATGCTTGTTTTCAACAATATTTTGATAGACCTTTCAGAAACCGCCGGTATAAATATAAAAATCTCAGCGATTTAACACGCTCATGGGCTGCTTTTTCAGAACTGTGCCCAAATAAATATCTATTACGAAGCCGAAGATTCAAGACCTAGCGCTTTTACAAATGATAAACCCTCAAAGTTATCTCAGGATTTCTTTCAAGGAAGCTCTTTAACCATTGCGGTCCAGCCATCCGGATCGAATTGTTGAAGGTATGCTTTAACTTCATTTTTTCAGCATATTGGTAAGCTAATTGACGAATCGTTTTTCCATAAGGAGGAAATCCTGCGTCTTGGAGCTTCAATATTTCAGCCACAAGTGTTTTTTCGTTTGCAAAACCTAGAACAGGGTATTTTCCTGCAAAGAAAATAAAATTGGTCTTAGTTGGGATATATACATATACTGTCCCTATACGAATCCATCCATTCATCCATCAACCTTTGGACGTCCACTGCTGGACATAGGCCTCGCCTAATGTACGCCACTCGGACCGGCCCTGAGCCTTCTGAATCCAGCGGATACCCGCCGTCTTCTTCAAGTCATCAGTCCAACTGTTTTGAGGGTCCACATACGAGTATTACTAATTTTATAATTTTTTAGCGGTATTGGGGCGGCCTATAGAATACAAACCCCTGTCTCCCGCCGCAGACCGTGAGCCGCATGAGGCGACAGAAGTAGGTCTACTTTGTGGTAGGGCTTCACGTATTATTTTATCTTTGTTTCACTTATCTAACTGCCACCCTCTGGCTTTGGTCAGCCGTCGAAGGAGTCCTGTTCTGGTTGGGAGGTTAAGAGAGTTCTATTTTCCTTCCATGTGGCTTATTTGTCGACTGATTAAATTAAAAGTATACTTATTCTGAAAATTACATTCAAAGTTATGTAACATAATCATAATTTTCTTCTAATTTTTATTATGAATAAGTGTTGATAAACAAAAAATAAGTAAAAGCCAAGCTAAAGCAAGTAAGTTAAGCCCAGATATTGGCCCTTGTAGATATTGGTGATACTTCACCATATTATTCAGCTAGCATGAAGCTAGTGTATTTATTGAATACCTTAAGTTATCACTTCTTGGTTCTTCTTTTCATAGCGTCTTCTTAAAGTTCGAGAGGGTATTCCATAGATTCTGGATATTTCTGTTACACCTTTTTCTTTTTTGTCTAAGTCTTTAAATGCTTGAGATAGACTTTCTTCGGTCCAGGTGATGTGACGCGGGACCGCATTGGGTTTTCGTTCATATTTACGGGGCATTTGACCCAGCTGTAAGGAAATAGTTAACGAAGTTGAGAAAGCGAGATTTAAGTTAAAGAAAGGAAACAGAGTTAAAAAAGAGTCACTTTAACGTCAACTATTCGCAAAAATGTACGAGGCGATTTATATTCATGCATGTTTTTTCGTACAGTGTCACTTTCCTTATATTATAGATGTCTACTAGAACTACAACCATAAGCCGGGCTAACGGTTTTATCAAAAATATACATAGAGAAATACTCACAAATATAGCCTAACTTGGAAGGAATAGCTCAAATGTATAAAACACGTGCACACTATCTAAAGGTTTCTGTGTTACTAAAGCCAACAAGCGGGAGGGGCGCTTCTAAATATAAAAAGGATACGGCAGGAACTTTTCTACAGAGAATTGAAAACTGGGGCATCTATGCCTCTGAGACAAGTTATACCGCTAATGTATCATACGAACGGGCAATGTACGATAATATCGTGGCATTCGGGCGGATATTAAGGTTTTAAAATATGATTATTCAAAAAAAGTTTATATTTATTTCATATAAATGACATCGTAGTTTGATAACTAAATTCGTATGTTTGCAATATCACAGCTTTTAGAATGTAATGTTGACTATTTGTATGTCGTAGGCTTTGGCAAAAAGCTTAGCTTTAATAGGAGTTTGTTGTTTAGACTGAATGTTTAAGATATGCGTTATTTTTTAAAACAAAACTGAAATATGAAAATTGTGGTAAGAGGTCAAGGAAACATTTTAAATGTATTTATTTATTATACAGGAAAAGTCTAGTAGTTGTTTAGATGGGAACAAAAGGCTATCTTTTCACTAAATAACGACTGCATCTGTTGAAAAATTTTAATTACTGATGTGAAAGTAGGTGAATTAACTATTTGAGTTCTAATATTAGATGTGCCCCTTTCTTCTGTAAATAATGATAATTACTACTTTGAAAACTAAATGTCAAAAGTGTTGAACTTCGTATCTTTTTACTTTATTTATTTTTACTGGTTTATATTTTATACTATACATATGTGTCATAAAGGCATCGTGCGCAAGACGGATGCTGTATAAACTATCGTTTTAAATACTCGCGTTGGCTTGGCTACGGCTGTCAATTTGCACTGTACTGCTCTATATTATACAATTATTTTTATCCCTAAAAATCTGTATATAATTTTTCTACAATAAAAATTTGGAGGTCTTGAAAATTCAAAACTTGAAAGAAGTAAGTCCCAATATTAGAGCAGGCTTATTCTTATATTTTTTCTTGATATATTCTTTGAAGACTGTTTTTTGTAAAGTTCGTCATTATATCGTTCTGCTTTAAAAAAGAACTTTGCAAGACGTATTTATTACCTTGCGCAGGATGTATGCTGTCTTTATTAGTTAAGGAGCGACTGCCATATCGCGTCGCTCTACGCATCCATACATAATTGTACATTATTTATTGGTATTACCCATTAAATAGATACATCTATAAAAAACTGTTCTAAAATAAAATAATATGAATGAAACATTTAAAACTACTGACACAAACATCAAGTTCATACATTGCCGAATGATTTTTAATTGTTGACATTTGAAGACTGTTTTTAACTTCGACGTATTCTTTGAAGACTATTTATAACTTCGTTCTTTCCCTGCTTTATATAAGTACGTTGCTATAACGGTATCGTGCGCAGGACGTGTGCTGTCTCCTGTACCGTTGCTTCCAATACCCGCGTCGGAGCGCGCGCGACTGCGGGTGTCAGTTCGCGTCACTCTACGCATCCATACATAATTGTACATTATTGGAACTACCCATTGAATAGATACATCTATAAAAAACTGTTCTAAAATAAAAAAATATGAATGGAACATTTAAAACTACTCACACAAACATCAAGTTCATACATTGCCAAATTATTCTTAATTCTGGACCTTTGAAGACTGTTTTTAACCTCGTTCATTCCTTGCTTTATATAAGTACGTTGCTATAACGGTATCGTGCGCAGGACGTGTGCTGTCTCCTGGACCGTTGCCTCCAATACCCGCGTCGGAGCGCGCGCGACTGTGGGTGTCAGTTCGCGTCACTCTACACGTCCATACATAATTGTACATTATTTATTGGAATTACCCATTAAATAGATACATCTACAAAAAAACTGTCCTAAAATAAAATAATATGAATGAAACATTTAAAACTACTGACACAAACATCAATTTTATACATTGCCGAATGATTTTTAATTCTTGACCTTTGAAGACTGTTTTTAACTTCGTCCATTCCTTGCTTTATATAAGTACGTTGCTATAACGGTATCGTGCGCAGGACGTGTGCTGTCTCCTGGACCGTTGCTTCCAATACCCGCGTCGGAGCGCGCGCGACTGCGGGTGTCAGTTCGCGCTTCTCCACGCGGCCCCTGACGATGCACACGCCAGCTAGCGGAGCCCTGCCCGCGCTCGCTCGCGGGCTTGCCCCCACTGCCAATGCCGCTGTGTGGGCTGCGAACACCAAGTAAGCTGTAGCACGCTTACGAGTGTTGCGAGACGCATTATCGCTATACACAAGCAAATGTATCGGTGATTTTTATTGGTTTTTACAGATGATTTTTTGTAGATTTTATAGGTCAATCTTGTCAGGGTTTCACTAATGACCCACGATTTGTACAGGACTAGAATATACTCCATCAAGCTGTTCCAGTGTGAATTAGTGAAGGGGTTAGCGGCCAATAATCTGTCTGGGTTACGAACATCAAAATAAAGTAGAACGCCAAATATTGTTTTTAATGTAAATCTAAAAACTTATCAATTAGGTATTTATCTCCATTTCCGTATTTGTATACGAAAATTTGACGATCTACCGTCCATTTGCCTTTCTTCTCAACTCGATTGATATATCGTCTTCCTCTTTATTTTTAGGCCAAATTAAGTCTAATATTCCCTTACCGGCGACACTATGTCGCATAAATTATTACGTTTTATAGCGTGTTGCATGCAGTAAAATGAAACATGCTATCATGGGCGGGAAGTTTTAATGCTCTTATACTGCCACCCGTACTTAAATCGTCTGTAAAGATCCATTTGCAAATCACTGGTATGATAAAGCTTTTGTTTAATGTACACAGTAGTTTGGTAGCACTATATGCTCGAATTGATGCACACACAGAAACTTATGAATTAATGAATTATTTCAAACGTATTACACCGGCTAGTAATGGTTGGTAAGACTTTGGAAATCTCAAAAAATGACGACCTGTTACATCATTATTTATTTATTTATTTATTTATTGTTTATATCCAGCTAGAACGGACAGCAAGTCCGTATTATAAATCTCATTGATCACATTGTAACATTTTATAGGCTTAATCTTTTCGTAATTACGAATATATTGGAGCTATCTCCTATAGAACAAAATGGCTTGTATTCGCTAATGTAATAGAATAATTAAATTATGCGTTATATAATGTTTTCATAAAATAGTTCTTATATATTTTTGCAGTATCCTCTGCAATCATGTGTAAAAAATATTTGATGTACCATACATTCTTAATCGTACTTGAATCTTGTCGGGAAATTCGATACACATTTAGTTCGATTACACCTATCCGATTTTTATAACGTTATTAACAATACAATTTTCTGTACAACAGTTTTCACACCATTTACCCCGTATGTGTAAACTGTGTGGAAAATTCGATTCGAGATGCGTTGAATATTACTTTCGGGTTGCTCGTATGATGTTCGACCTTCTTGTAAGGTAAAACTTATAAATTCTTGCAAGGGTAAAGCTTATAAATTCTTACAAGGGTAAAACTTTGAAACTATGAACAGTGTTTCTAATTTATCAATGGAACTTCCGTATCTACGCAAGGGATTTGCTCAAGCTCAATTTATTAAATACAGACAACGTCCTATGGGACCTACTTATCATCTTAATTTACATGAGATGGCAAATGCATATCCTCCTATAACGATATTCATATAAACCTTATGAAATTAATGAAATAGAATTATTGATGATCCACTAAATAGTGTAATATAATTATGAATTATATAAAATCAGTAATTATTTTAATGCAGAATAAATAATTGCATTACCTATGTAAGCATTAATATGCCTTACCTTACGGTAATTTTATATATGTAGATACGTCTGTATAGGGGATTCTAAGGCACACTGACTTTAGGTACATTAAAACAATTAATATACACAACAGTTTTTATTTAACTACGAAGTTGGCAAATCGGAGAAAAGAACGAGATGTATTAAAACTAATTTCAAGGAATAAGGACAACTTGACTAAGTTTTAAATATTTGTACTATTTTCAAGATATTTTAGATTTTTTAACTGAAGGGGTCTTCAGTGATTAATGTGATTAAAATCTCACACTTTGCAATTTTGTTAACAGAAAATTTCATTGGATTTTAAATTTTTAACATATATTGTTGTAACTACACGCAACTCATATATTTCAAAATATTTATTACAGTGTAATAAAGCTAAGTTAATCATACTTTCATCAGGGATACTATCGGTGTTTATATTAATTAAGTTAGGATACTTACAAGTGCAACAAAGTTGTAAATTAGTTAAATATGCTAATTGCATTAGTGAATGTAAGGTGTGAATTTAGGAATATAATTATTAATATATAATTTTACTGTACCTGTTATTCAGTATATTTAATAATTATTCTGCAGTTCGATTAATTAAAGCTGGCAATACTTACCCTGTACTTACAACAAAAAGTTCACATCTTGCACTTGTGTAGTGTCTGTGAATAAATAAAAAGAGTCGCACTGTATACGCATCACGAAAAACAATTCCGTCTCTTTCACACGTGGTCAGGCTTATGCACCTGAAAGAGATGGTATTATTTTGTTTACTATTATTACGAAAAAACATAGTCTTACCTAAATTAGTCAAAAAATAAAATGTCCTCTAAGAACTTTGACCTACCAAAACACGACAAGGATAATTATTATAAATATATGGAATTCAAAATAAAACTGAACACATCTAAGTAACAAATATTTTCAACATGCACATAATTATTTCATCTAATATTAGTTTGTTTTAAAGGTTTTTAATGTAAAATGATCTTAAAACTAACTGTATAATATAATAAAATTGCTGTGAATTCAGTGAACATTCTAGCTTTTGTTAATCAACAAATCGAGGTATTTTGATGTGTACAGTAAGGAGCACCGAAATGTATACGTTGATAAGTTCCTAATTATTATAAACACAGCACTATGCAAAAGAAAGTAAAAAAATGTTTAAAAATTACGTAACCATTATATTGTTTTATAATTGTGTATACATTTTCGTTTACCATATCAATTAAATATTACACATAACTATGGAATCCTTTGAGGAATACTTTTTGAAGCAAAGCTTATTTACTTTATTTTCTATAGTACTGTTTATATTAATTAGCAACATATCAACGTATACATTTCATCGTTCGTGATTATACGCTATGAATGTGTGAGTACGCGCAAATATTTGCACCATACACTTATCAATTCGAGCATTTAGTATTCAATCAAACTGCTGGTTACATTAAATGTATTGTGTATCACGGGCACGGTACCGCTATATCACGCTCCGTCTATTTCACGGTATGCACCGACAACCAATCATCACGATATTGTACATTATGACGCTGTATTATTAATTATAAAACAATATTATAATTGTACCTAATACTGTTTATATTAGGAAGAAATTGTTGTTGTAATAAATGTAACAGTTCTTAAAAACTGATATTATTACCATGAAAGGTACATTTTTTCTGTGAGTAATAAGCAAATAGGCATACGGGCCACATAATGGTAAGTGATCACCGTAGTCCATGGAAATCATGAACACAAAATATTGGGTTAACTAAGTCATTACCGAATTTTAAATAAGAAGGAAAATACAGATTTTTTTTTAATATAACTTTATTCCATTACATATTGCCCGTTCTTGTCGATGTAAGTTAAATAATAAAAAAAAAATTGTGTAGCAGTGTAAAAATTTCCTATTAAATCGTCATTGCTATTAAAAATATAGGTTAGATGCTCTGAGCACGTTAACAAAACAAAAGGATTGGAATAAATCGCCCGCGTCGGTGTTCCCGTTCGATTATAACGTAGGTGTCTTCAAGTCAAGAGTGAATAGGCTTCTACTAGGTTAATGCGCTTTACCATCCAAGACTTTACCACTTACCATCAGGCGGGATCGTAGTCAAGCATTGACTAGTTCACAATAAAAAAAAAAGAAAGTGTATGTACCAACAAATTCGGCAATGACTTAGTTACCGACCTATTACATCACTGATGCCTTGGTACCCAAGAAAGAGGTGCGGTAGCGTAGCCGGGGTGAGTTGTATATTTTCTCTCTTCATTTTTGGCCGGCGACGCGTTACTAAGGTTTTAAGTTGCTGTCATGTATGGGCAACGGGTAACATACAAGCATAAAGCTCTTCTCGTTTATTGATTAAATATTAAAAAAAACTTAGCGACTGATAATGACATACTGTTTTAATAACTTGAGCGGTATGAATTTGAGTAAGCGAAAATTTAACTACATTGCGATTATATTCCTGAGTGAGCGACTGGAAATACAGAGAGTAGTTAGGTTAGGTTAGGTTTTGTATTTTAAGTAGGTAGGTAACTCAAATTAATATTTGTAAGTTGCTGTTCTATTGACTTCTAGTCACTCGCAGTCAGTCGCTCACTTAGTAATTCAGTCGCTCTCCTAGTAATACTATAACCCAATTTAATTATTTTTGTCACTTAAAACTTTTATTTACCCATTTAAATACTACCCAAATAATAACAATCCCATCAAAGTGTTTTAATGTTGAATATAAAAATAAAGAAATTAAATGTATTTTCTGCAAAGCATAATAGTATTTAATGAAGCACCCAGCACAATATGATTCGTTTTCACACAGCTATTGTTTTGTGTTCAATATGCAAATGATAAAATTGTTCTCACTGCAACTGACTGAAGTTGTTTTTGCTGTGTGAAGCACTTTACGTAACAATTTGTTTTAATATAAATAGTTATTTTAATTAACTATTTGTCGTTATAGCATTGAATGTACCCTAAAAGGATAGTAAGGGTGATTGTGTACTTCAAATGTTGGTAATAGTATATTCATTTCATTATTGTTTAGTATAGAACATATTCTACCTTACAATACCAGTATTGAATACTTTATAAAGTGTTTGAGATTGACACGTATTTCAGAGCGAATTTGTCCAAACTTGTTTGAGTGTTATCATGGGAATAGCTACTTTCCTTTAAATATTATTAAGATAACGGCATTTGACATTAAATGTACAAAAAATATTACTGACGCTTACATATTCATTCGTCAATTATTATTTAAAAGATAGTTACTGTATTAAATGTCTAATTCGCCATTATTATCCAAGTTATCCGAATTAACGAATGCTCAATGCATTTCCAAAAGTGTGTTACAGTTTTTTTGCGGATGCAATGATGTCAGAGCCTTATTTAGAGGTAAAAGGGCGTTATACCATAAGTAAACCTAATGTTAATGTTTAGTGGGACTTATCAAGCCTAGCATATACCTGTTAAATATAATCATGAAATGCATTTAATGTATTTCGGTTACAAAATTCGAGAGGGTTTCGCTGCTTTCTTTCGGTTACCAAAGCTTTCGTAATGTTTCAAAAACGATGGACATTGTGCTCTCTTCAATTAATTAGTGAAGTGATGTTTATTGTGGGTGTAAATGGTTTTGCATTTAATAATTGCTATTGCTGTCTCGCATATGTCATAAAAAAAAAATATACCAGAGTCGCACTGTACAACATTATTTTTCGTGATATTAAGTGAAACGAAACGTAATAACCTATACAACAAACCTGTATTCGAGAGTTACTTGCTAAAAACTTCATGGACTGTACGTCACATCATACACATATTAAGTATTTTTGTAATCAGCCTTATACTAATTGATCGTGACATGCAATGACGACAAAACGGAGGATGACTAAGTTGTTTTGGTGACGAGCAGAATATTTTTAATTCTGGCGACAATATTGGGTTCGTCGCAATGTACGGCGTCCCGATGTAATTAAGCCCCAGCTCAATCATAGTTTTACCCCGTAAACTAATTCAGTGAGGCAATTTTCGTTGTGTCACCGCATAGTATTAAACAATGTTCAGTTTTGAACCCGTGTAGTTTTAGTTACTATGCCAATTGTTATTTCAATTGTATCCTTGTATACGTACTGATCGCTAGATTTTGACACGTTTGTATATCTTTTTTTTATGTATTTAAGATCGTATGTTTTTCGTAATATGCAAGTTTTTCCACACAGTACTACTTTTATAAGACTTTTGTGCAAATTGTTATTAAAATTTTGGGATTTCAATATTTATTTTAATTACTAGTTAATGATTGACTACATTTCCTCCGGATGGTAATTTCTAATGTAGTCTTGGGTGGTAAGGCATATTAGCTTTGTAGATGCGTATTCATTGTTGACTTGAATTATTGAATACTATTTGGTTCTGTAAATAAAATAATAAAAACGAAATTTAATTATGTAAGGTGTTCGTAGCTTTCAATTAAATAAAAACAAAGTTAATCTTGGACGTATCAGGTTTAGGAATTGGGATAGAATTGTGAATTTTTTACAGTATATAAGTTCCTTCTTTTTACTGCGTGAAATTGTAGCTACAAATTCAACGGGTATTTTTAACATTTTATACCTTTTTCTATAAATGTTTTGCTTAGACATGTCAGCCAGTATGTTTTTGTTTCAAATGTTCTGTGATTGTAAATTAAATTTCTTCGAATTTATTGAAATAAATGTATTCAAATATGAGCCTGTCCAAGTACAAACAATCTAGTTCACGAACAATTTTTTCTATCTGTCTGCCTATCGCCCTTTGGGAGTATAATGTATTGAATAATGTACTCAATGAACTCTGTAACTTATTTTTATTAGTATGTAAATCGATTTTGTTAAAACTTCAGTTTTTAATATTTTGACTGTTTTTATTTGTCTATTGAAATGAAAAACACTATTAAAGGTAATCCTTAAAATCAGCGCCTGAAAAACTAAGTAGCAATTGTTTCAAGTGCGAGTACTTAGACATAGGATTACTAAAGATAAGTGTGGATAAGTTACTTTATAGTGTATTTATGAACTGAAAATATAAATATTTATACATCACAAGAAACAGACTATTAGATGTTACAACTATATACTTACAAGTCTCTCTAAGTTTCAAACTACACGAGTGCAGCATCTGTAAGTTATTAGATTTTAGCTTTAGGTATAAGTTATAAGCAAACAAGGCTTACAATTTGTAAGCTAATGAGCCTCGAGTTATGTTTGCTTATTATGGTCCATCTTCAAGCTCAGACTGCATCATAACTTTCTCAGATTATAAATTATTATTTTCGGGTAATGAAGCTAACAGGAAACGAAGTTAAACATTTAAACATTGTTTATTTAATTGGTAATTGTGTAACCAATTTGGTTTAAGGTCTGTACCAGGTGTTTCGTATAAATTATTATTTTTATTTCTTACACTTAACTCACTTAAAAACTTTCTCGTGAAATAATTAACCTAACTTGGTAGTATAAAGCTTTATCCTTCTTTGCTTTCAAGCCTATCAGGATTGAGTTGAGTTTCCTGAATTACCAAGCTGAATATACCGTCCTTAATAGATGCTGGAATATGGTATTGGAGATCGCTGAACTCTGTGCAATCCAGTTTCATCCAAACATAATTTTTATGGTAAAGTTTTTCTACGTGTTTAGAACGCAATGTTTAGGAGCCAGTAATAAGGTGAGAGCGTTATCATTGTTGGGACGCAACAATACCAGTAATGGCTTCATTTAATTATGGGGCTTCCAGTAAAGATTACCTTATCAATATTATTATTGAGTCATTAATATTATTACTGGCATTATCTCGTAAAGCTACTGGTTAGCTATCACCCTTTTGCTCGAGTCAGTCGCCAAACGATTTGGTGTAATCGGGTTGAGGTTTGAGAGTGGGTACTTTCTTATTTTTCTCTCTCTCTCTTGGTTAGCATCGTATGAATGATGCCTTTAGTGTAGTTGATGTCCATGGGCGATGTTAACCACTTACTGTTATGTGAGTAGTTTGCTCGCTTATCAGTTAGTTTGAAAAGAAAAACATATACCTGTTTTTTTTTACTAATTATGAGTTAATGCTTGACTACAGTCCCACCTGATGGTAAACGGTGATGTCTTGGGTGGTAAAGCGCATTAATATAGTAGATGCCTATTCACTCTTGACTTGAAAGCATTAATATTATAATCAGACGGGAACACTGAAGTGGCTAATTTATTCAACTGATAATCGTTAAAGTGTAGAATCATTACGACCCGCGTGGCGTAATGGTCACCACGCTGCTGTTCGAAGGATCCTGGGGTTTTCCCAGCGAGGCGGAAATTTGAATGATGAGTTTAAATTTCTGTTCTCGGTCTGGGTGTATGGAAAGTCTTTTTGTGTTGTCCATGGAACCCACGACACGGGGATTCTATGTATTTCTATTCGGGGATATATTTATTATAAACAGCATCAAAAACATTACATTGATTGAATGTAATGTAAGATGGTGAAACTTACAATTTCAATAAAACTGTTTTAATTTATGAAACAGATCACAATTTCGAATAACAATTTTAATTCATATCCATTTAATATGCATCCATTATGATTAACTAACGGTAATTTGTTCCACGCTCCGAGTGATATATTCAATAGTCCTGGGATATGCGAATGCGTGAAACGTTATTGAATAACACCATCCACTGCACGTCAGTTTCACGACTGTGCCGTTTATAAATTAACATGCGGGTTCTATTTTGCATAATATCAGTTACGAGAGCTTTCACTTGTAATGAAGATTCTCAATATGAATAAAATTGCATTCGCTTCATTTCCTGGTTCCCTTGAAAAATGGAAAATAAAAACCTTATAGTTTCTTTAACACTAAAAATTTATGTAGGAATGGAGAGCAAATGAAAAGTTTTTTTATTTCACTGACTAGAGATTTTAATTTGTCTTCTTGATTTTTAATATCGAAAATCGAGCTCCCGAGCCCTGGTCATTACCAAATCACATGCCATATTCTTCAAGTTCCGTTCATAGCTCCCTTTCTTCACGCATCTTTTTCTATCTCTTTCACTCATCCGCCAAATAAATTAAACAAAACAAAATTAATAATCGTAAATCTCACATATAAAAATAATAACTATGACTGAGTTGTAAGGATTGCCAACAAAAGGGAATTTGTTTTGATATTCAACAAGACGCTTAACAAACGAAAACTCCTGGATGGTTGTGAATCTTGGATGAAATATAAGAGTAGAATTCTAAATAAATCAACCTGCCGTAATAGTGACTGCTCTGACTTAAGTACATTCATATTTAAATGAATAAATAACTTAAAACAAAGGCCGACTATCACACCAAAGCACAAGATTTTCATTCGAGACTGGCGTGAACATTTCGCTGGAAACCACAAATACCGGAGACCCAAGACCGGCCATTTATCTCAGTCCCACAGCCGAATTTGAGAACCGGTATCCTTTAATGAAAAAGCCGATATTCATGAGAATTTTAACAAAACAGATACGGACCAATATGACCGTAACTATATAGAATTTTTCTTCTCTCTTCTTATGTGGCAATACATCGGAGATGCCTTTGGTGTCGCTGGTGTTCATGAGCAATGCAGACCACATATCACCACGTGGCTCGATTGCTTATTTGTCGGCTAGTGACAAAGAAAGAGACACATGTTAATTTTATGATTTTGAAAGTAGATGATATAAGTTAAAAATATAAGTCACATAGACAGCTGACTTATGAAATGATCGAATTCGAGATCGCTCACGTAGGACGCCGCCTTATCGGTTTGTTCAAATCTTAAAAAAGGCCTAACACTATTCTTGTGGGACTTTACAGTACTGTAACGATGCATCCGACACCGTACTAGCACAATTCGTCATTCTCAGGATAATGTACGTACTACTGAGAAATTGTACTTAATTCTGAAAACAAATATTAAACTTTATGTTACTGGAGTTTCTTCACAAGTTCTTTTGACAATTCATTTCATTCCTTGTATTACAATTATTTTCAAATTATAGTTCTTATAAGTCATAATTATTACCTTATGCATTTTAATAACTTTCGTAGTTAAGATCATGGTTTCCTTAAATCATATTTTTTTGGATGAAAATAAAAATTCAAAGAGTTTTTAAATTAATTGAACCATCAAAGTTAAGGTTTACTTTACCCAAACATTCATTTAATACTTTAAACTTGAAAATCTTTATTATACTAA
>DWJN01002161.1:0-15885 GCA_018248895.1 Carystus phorcus | reverse complement strand
CAATCCCTAGCTTTCGAATAGGTACGCCATAATGTGGCAAATGTGAGAGATTCATTAGAATAAGTGACCACATTTTTACAAAATAAATTCATTTTATTTTATTTCAATAAAAAAAGATTCATTGAAATCGGTATACACGGTAAAAAGATGTTAAGTAACACGCAAAGAAAATACAATCGATTTGAGAAGCCCTTCTTTTTTTGGAGTTGGTTAAAAACTTCGGCCTTATAGCACTTGATCATATTATAAAGGAAACCTAGCAGTTGAGGGGTTTTGTTTTTGGGTTGTGAATGAATTTAGGAATTTTCTACTTGACCCCCCATTCAAAAACGGCTGTAATTAAATAATAAATATAAATAAGTGTAATACCCAGTAACATATTAATGTTATTAATAACATATTAATGTTATCTGTGTATTTGTAAGTATGTATGTACATATGTCTATGACCTCGATGTGTATGCGATGTCTGTGACAGCTTTGAGAATTATAGAAATGAAGATCATTAGCACATTTTTCAAAATTTTTAAATGATACGAACAACTTTTACTATTGTAATCGATTCAACATTTAGTATCCCGTAGTTCAATACATTTATGTGTAATCAATGCATTATGAGTTACTTCTGACCAGATGTTGCAGTATCTCGGTTCTAAAATTCATAACCAATTTAAGTATACTACAATTCGATACCTCTACGTAATTAATTCAAACACGATTGTTTTAGAACAACGTTTAAAATTTGAATAGACCATTTGCAAACGTTGCCTTGATTGGAAACGAAGATAATCCACCGCGCTTAGCTAACGAACAAAAATTATTTATTGTACTTATATGTCGGTATTGAGCTGTGTGTCTGCGGGCAAGCTTTCTGGACAATTTACTATTAGCCATTGTTAACTTTTATGCTCATTGTGATTACTTGAGATATACTTAAAGTGAATCAAGAGTTTTTGTTTATTAATTATAAGTCAATGCTTGACTATAGTCCCACCTGATGGTTAGCGGTGATGTCTTGGATGGTGAAGCGCATTAACGTAGTAGAAGCCTATTCACTCTTGACTTAAAGACATTAATATTATTTTCATATTTTTTTCTTTGGGTATGTGGAGTGAATAGGATAGAAAATTTAATTCAGTAATGTAAATAATTACTTTTAATTAAAAAATAACGTGGAACTGAATAGTGTCTGACTTTACAATTTTTTATTTGTTATATTGGTCAAACGAGTTTATATAAATACTACTCACTTATTGTTTAGATATATTTATACATCTTACTATCTTATTATCTTACTATCATTATATCTATACTTGAATACTATAGAAAAGTAACGGTAACATTGATAAGCATCTAAAAATACCTTTTTCTCTGTCGTTTTTATTATTCGAGTGTCAGCTTAGAACGTTTCTTAGCCAAGTCGATAAATGTTCTCAAGAAGGGAACTAGTAAATAATTGCTGCATATAAAATGTTGAAGAAAAGATGTAGAGAGGATGTATAGAAAAGAAACATATAGAAAAGATATGATATAAACATGATATATTTGTATGTCTAAATAGCAACTGCCGTCGCTTCGCAATAAAACTGAACTTTTACGCGCCTCCGAAAAAATTGCTATTTTTCTATTTCAGGAATTATAAGAACACCAAGTTTACCTCAATTTATTGATTTAGAGAAACGATTTGTTGTTATATAAATGAAAAAATATTTATTTATTGCAACAGTTGGTAGTTAAAACATTTTTTAACATTTATTTTACAGTTACTCAATACTTCATTATATTTGTTATCTCGTGGGAACCAGTAAATTTTCTGGGATGCAATATATTCTAATACTTTAATTGTTATATAATTTACAAATACATATGTTATTTAATATGGTCAGTGATCTGAAACAGAAGGACAATATTTTAAAAATTCTGATTACTATTTTAGTATAAGTATAAATATGGATTTCATATAGCCAAAGAATACAGGATAAAAATCCGAACGAACTTAATATATACATAACATTAGCACTAAAATAGTCATTGCTTGAACTTTTACTTCAATAAAACAATATAATTGTATAATGAGTGAGCAGTTATTTGTAACTCAAATACTTACGTAATATTAAGAGTAACGCCCGATACTTTGTATGTCAGGATAAGAATAAATTATAAAATGTCATAGTTACTGGTTTTTATTGTTAATTATCACAGAATTATGTCAAGACATTCAGAAGACTTCAACGCGTGATATTGCACTACTTACTGTACAAAAATGGAAACTATATTTTATGTATGTACATAATTTGGAATCCATTGGTATTATTTTAACTTTCAAAATATTACATATTTAAAGGTCTATTTAAAAATGAAGTAAGAAAAACAAGTAAGTCTAGCACAAGGTGAAATAAAAAGTGCCCACAATATTTGACACACTATTTTTTGTGCTTTTTGATAAAATATACAAAATAACTTTAAAGGCAATGAAAGAAAAATACATATGAAATATTGTAAAATGATAATTTATTTTTTAACATAAACTTAACTTTTTGAACTATTTCTGTTGCTTTACTTCAGCGGGGTATGAATATACACAAAATATGTTAACACTACGATATAGCCGCACTCTAACATCAGTCCGTCACGTACACTGGTTTACCACCAACCACTGCCGTAACCACCCGACCAGCCTCTGTTCCAGCCACCGCCGTAGCCGCCATATCCGCCGGACCAGCCCCTGTTCCAACCACCATAGCCTCTGTTCCAACCACCGTAGCCCCTATTCCAACCACTGTACGAGGGCGCGTACACGACGCGGCTGTAGCCAGGGCTCCAACCGCCCCCGATGAAACCAGCCGACGCTGCTCCCAGCGCTACAGCCATCAATAGGAAAGCTACCTGAAATGCAACGTTTATGTTATGAGTTGTTTTATTTCTGGATTAATCTACGGCTGTTTTAAATTTCATCGACGCCAAGTAACAAAAGTATAGGAAACAAGTAATTTAAGAGTATTTAGAAGTCCATCTGGACCTCATCAAATATTTTTTGGGTCGACAGTAATAGTTACTCATCATAAATACACTTCAATTCATTTCAAGCAATTTAAGGGCCGACGAGTGACTTCTTTCTACATTTACATACATACATACATATGTATATCTAAAGTGGGATAAACGGCCATGCCCGGCGAAGGCAAAATACTCAAGAAATGTTGAAATTTGTTTTGTCATTCATGAAATTACGCTTGCGTAGGTTAACTCACTTACGATTGAAACAAGCTATATGTCAATGTGAGCGATATCAGACCCTATTGTTTTGTAATTTTAAATTAAGGCCACGTTCAAAAAATATAGTCCCTAATTGCTGCTGAGAGTTCGTTGAAGTCTATAATACTGATAAGGTTAACATTTTATTGATCGTAAAATAACTACGTAATTTTTAGTAATAATTTATTAAACTTAATTGTGTATGATAAATTGGTTATTAAAAAAAACATTAAATACTCACGAAGAATTTCATTTTGTTTATTGCAGTCTGCTTCGGGGTACCGAGTCAGAATGTAGTGAAGTCTGCATCCTCGGGTTTATATACGAATTCTCGCAGGACGACTGTAAATGACGCAGTGACGTATGCAACAAGTTTCAAAGTCGTAATATGTCGACTAATGGACGTGGAGAACAATAACTTAGGCTGTGACGCTCAAGATGCGTGGACGCGCTTGTTTTGATCACTTTAGCGGTGGAATCATTGTACGTTACGATCTAGGCGGGTGCGCTACAACTACGATGTGATATAAGATAGTTATTCATTTGTATTTGAAGGGTGATGCAGTAATAAGTGACAACTTATGGATTTGATTTCACAATTTTGAGTAGAACATCTGCGAAAGGTATCCTTGAAAGTGTTCCACGAATTCAGATTTAAATTCAATATGTGAGGATGGCAGAACAAGATTAATGTTAATTGTTTATAAACAATTCATTTATATAAACAAGAAAAAATAATATTTCTTCCATGTCAAATTGATCCAATTTTTTATTTTGGACCATAATGGTAAGGCATGTTAAAAATGGTTCGTTACTAAATTGAAGTAAATAATAAGTTTGAAAAACAAATGTCACTTCCATTAGTATATGTATTATTTGTGATGTGATATATATTAGTGATGATGAATTTCTTATAATTATGTCGGCACCTAATTTCATGGTTTGAGTTTGATACAATTAGTTAGCGATAGCATCAAAGAATGTTCTACCGAATCTCAGTATGCAAATTATCTTACTATGAGAATAAATTATGAGGCATACGTGGTATTCTTTACGCAATTTATTGGCCCATTAAACAGCTAAACGGCTAATTATGGTGATTACCCGAAGCAAAATTGTAACACTAGAGTTTAACATTGCCGGTTGAGACGAAAACGAGGAATTTTCTAGAACCGAATCATTTCAGCAATTCATGATTAGTTTTAGAAAGGTAGTAGGTAGATAGAAGTTATCCGGGCTGGTTTAAAACATATGTATGTGTTAAGGGGTTTTTTATACACACCTACTAGCAGATTTGGTAAACGTTATTCAACGACATATGTTACCTATAATATTTTCGCCTATATTTGATGCGTATGTAGAGATTGATTCCCGTACAACAAACAAAAATAATCAAATTAAATATTACAAAAAAAAAATACATAAAAATTTCATCAAATTAAGCCCAACTGTTTAGGACTTCTGTAATACACACAAACAAACAAATAAACAAAAATAGATATATAAAATATGTATAAGTATAAATAAAATGCTTTTATTTCTACAATAGCATATTAAATGAAATGATTAGCCACGAAACTAATATTACTTGTAATTATGGAGTACATATGTATGTATTTGTTTTAATGAATTAAATTATATTCATGATCGAACGTGTGAAACATTTGCGGGTGCGGTTCATAATTCATGATCGTTAATCGTAAAAGTTACGGAGCCGTTAAGCCATCGATATCAGGTGTTTACATTCGATGCCCTCCTAATATCTATAGATCTTCTCAAATAAAGCGATACTATGAGCATTGCTGAAGTGGTTATCGTTTATATGGTAGAGCATGATATATTTTGAATATAGTAACTCGATTCGATGATACCACATTTACTCGTATTCTAAATAATTGTAACCAATTTATTACAGCTCAAAAAGTAGTTAATGTATTATTTAATAATCTCTTTATACAATTTTTTACTTTCTTTACAGATCTTCTATGCTAAGTCATACTTCCTACTCACGGAAACTGATTCCCCGTAATCCATTGCACCTCAGGTCTAAGCTGTAAGTTACACTGTTCAGTGGTTTTCAGGTGATTTTCAAACAGACAAAGAGACAGAATTCCAATAAAAATATTAACATTTCCAAAAAATATCCATTAAACTTACTACATATTTGCCTCTGTCATACTCGTAGTATAATTATTAGTATACATAGATCACATTCAGTTCATCTAAGTTAGAAAGCCGTATAATCGTATTGCTTACCTAATTAAGATAATTAATATCTATTTAGATTGTAAACATCAGGATTCCTACATGACACGTTCACTTGATAATTTGCTGCTTCCGTTAAAAAAGTCAAGGAATAATTCTAATATAGGAGCCGCGGTAAATTCCACGGAACATAAATTATCGTGGGTCATCGAATTAGTTAGTAATAAGCCAGCAATAAATGTTTTGTTATGTGATTTACTGAAGGTTTTATGTCGTTTTGTGACCAGGTGAAGGTGAAAAAATGGAAAACATGAGACGTATTTTGTTTAATTTACAATACTTCCAGCAACCTTATTAAATACGAATACTGTTCAGTAATACCAAATAGGTAAAGAAATGGCCTTCACGCAGAACAAGTAGCATTTTGTTAATTTATGAGTACAATTAACTTCGATGTAAGAATTAAATGGACCGCTTACAAGTCACGTAAAACCATTGAACTTGAGTAGTTGATGCTCTAATCTAGCGGAATGTGTAAATAGAATAGTAATTCAATTGCTTGTATAAACATATACGTGCACCCACACATAATCACAAAGGTATCTATGTATTTATAGTATAATTATTTAGTAATGCACCAAATTATGATCAATCTAAAACTTGTAAATCTCAAAAGAAGAATATATGTATTATAGATTTTTTAAGTTGGATTTTCCGAGAAACCTAAATGTGTATATATAACTCAAAGTGACTGACTGATATAGTGATCTATCAACGCACAGCCTAAACCACTGGACGGATCGAGCTGGAATTTGGCATGCAGATATATGTTATGACTTAGGCATCTGTTAAGAAAGGATTATGATCAATTCTGCCCAAAAAGCGATAAAAGTTTCTTAACGCGAGCGAAACCGCGGGCAAAAGCTAGTATTCAAATATAAGTTCTATCTACAAACACGCACCGTGACATAGGTCTCCTGAGGTTATTTGCTGTGGAGTATTATTTGTTCAAAAACAATGTATAATAATCTCTCCTCCAGAGCCAGTTGTAACCATGCTTTTGGTGTTTATAAGTAGTGAGTTCATTTAAATTTAGATCACCAGGTTTATCTTTTGACTAAACTAATAAATAGAATAAAGAATAAATAATGTTCTTTTCCCAAATCCACATTGGAGTATCGTACAATATGTTCTAAACTCTTTTAATCATACGACCCTTGTTCTGCAGTGGGACGTAATTAGGGTCAAGTTAAGTCAAATAAACACACCTAATTATGTTTATTAGTCATCTTTCTAGAAACACATGTTTAGCTAATATTTAATCTTGCTAAATTTACAATCGTTTCAATTCAGTCCCCAAGAGCAATAAAATCTGTTACTTCATTCATTGGGATTCTTTACTTGTTTCTATTCGTCATAGGTATCCATGTCCAAACATAAAATAGAGTCAATTGCAGGTCATCGGTCTTTAATTGAGGCCACCCACTTTGGTTTAATATGACCTGATATATTTACCCACGTCGTATAAACAGGAAATAAAATATCTGGTTGGAAAGTGTAAAGGTTAAAAAGGATAGGTCAAGAACGTAAATATTGATATTTATTGACTGTTAGTGTATTTACTACTAATATGGTAGACGAAGCCTCGCTCGCGTCGATTCTGTCATCGACTGAGGTAAGTATCGGTGGAGAAAGCAACGGCGCGGGAGTTAGATGGATGGCAGTGGCAAAATATAATGAGGATTTCCGTGCTTCTGAGGGCACGTTAAGCCGTCACTCCCGCTTGTTATCGCAGATAGCAATCGTTAAGACACGTCGGAAGTATTCGAGCGGCAGAAACACTTTTGACAACTTCCATCCATCCACACTGCAACAGTTTCGTGGAGAGATTCCTGTCTAAGCCATTAATGGGACCACTTAATTTTATGAAGTTTAATTGCTTTAAAAATAAAACAAAATGAACGAACAAAGAAACAATTCAACCGTTTTATAACTGATCGGAATTATTCTATAGCGATAACCCTTTAAGTTCACATGATATTAGTAAATATAATAATTTGTTTTTAAAATTTTAATTGCCTTAAGTAACCGATTAAAATATTACAATACAATACAATTATCTTGATCATTAGTTATCATACGACATTCATAATAAAAAGGTTTGTGAAACGGAGATAAAAAACCGGCCTTAACACTAATACAATGATTTCTTTCAGGGAATCGTTAATTTAACGTAGATATAATTTAAAGTGCGTCTGTTTCATTATGTATCTCTTTTGGAGATCATTTTGTTAGAGATTAGACTCGAAACATGAATTAAGAAATACGAAGTTTGTTTATAAACACAAAAAACATTTGACAAAAAGGAAAATTGCCTTCAAACGGGATAAAATAATTTGATGAGGGAAACTGCTTAGGAAGTATGTGCCTTTGCAGGCACCTCAACTGAAGAAACTTGCCAATGGGAGTGCACCAGCTTTCGAATAATAAATAATCATCCAAATCGATCTACCCAGTAAAAGTTATTGACCTACACATATAAAAAGAAACAAAAAATACAGACGAATTGAGAACCTCCTTCTTTTTTTGAAGTCAGTTAATTAGCAGAATACATTCCTCCATACATAAGCAGCCTATTGTGGGGCATGATTTTTTATTTTTCACTAGCCAAACTCAGCGTCGCTTATTGTAGCAATGATTAGGTGAAAGAAAGCATCTATGCCAAGTACGTTATATTGCAATAACAGTATTCTTAGGAATAGTTTGCTGGTGTGTGTGGCTAGTGTGGTGGTTGCTACAAAGCGATACGATGATTTCTTCCAAATAAAAGGTTCTGTGTAAGTAGTTTGTGGATCTAACGGCGAATGCCAGTATTGAACTGTCACTCAATGTACTTTTCCAAAGTCAACGTCAATGTTCCTTCTTCTGTTTTTGAATTTGCCATAATAGCAGGTTAATACTAGGTTCGCCACTGCCTCCACTATGACGGAAAAATCAAAGAGTTAACTTACATAAAAAAATATTAACATTATATTATCGTGCATGCATGTATTTTTTTTAGCTTTATGAATAAATAGTTTATTTTAATGACCATTTACCGAGATAGATCGCTGCCGATTGCAACAAGTTTGATGATTTATAGATATCTACTGAATTAATTCAGAGCTGTTGTAACCTTCTTTGAAAATAAATCAAAATATTTTTTTTTATAATCTAATGTTATTTTGAATTGTATGATTTATAAAGGCAGGCATTTGACCTTTTTACTACACGAGAAGTATGTTTAAAGACGAGAAATTTGTATTATAGATAACATTATTGGCATAGTGAAATACGTTGATACGCCGTGAAGGTAACCTTCTCATATACATTACCAATTTGCATTTACTATATATGACACTCACTTAGAGCAGGTGTGAGCAACCCGCGGCCCTTGAGTTACGTTAGTTAGATACAAAAGTTGAGCAAATATATAAAACTGTCAAATCTATAGTTTGATAGAGCTAAGCTAACATGTTAACGCTGTTAGTTCAACAAGACTTTGATCAGCCTTTTAGAAATCGGTGCAGCGGTGGTATACCTACCTACTTCAGTAATATTTTTGTAGATTTTCTAAGAAACACTCCTGATAATATAGCTCATATAACTAAGTGATTATTTATTTATTACACTTTATTTTACACTATAGTGAATAGTAGCAGATAGGGCTAAGTAGAATTTCACAATTGTACACAAAAGGCCGTGTTACCGCTAAATAGCGATTTCTTCCAGATGACCTTTGGGAAGATGACAAAGGGAAATATCAAGAGGTGATTATGTATCATTCTACTGTTGAAACGATTTTTTTAAATCGGTTCATTTGTTTTTGGATTTGTAAAGTAATTAATAGCGATGTTACTTTGAGACACCATGCGGTGGTGACGCAGTAATTTTTTGTTTGCGTGCAATTCTTTTATATGTTCTAAAAAAATTAAAGGACAATTTAATAACATTTTTATAAGTATTTTAAATATAAAAATTATTGGTGTGGATAACCTTGATAGATAGGCATAGAACATCGCGGACTTTTATTTAGGGCCTTTCATGAACTGTGATTGACTAGTACATAACTTTAAAGAAATTTGTAATGTTTATTCAGGTAAGCTATATAAATTGATTGAAAGTATTATAGACTGATAGAAGAGTTGCTTTTGTACTTATAACATTAGTATAAATTTTTCTAGAAGGATTTGATAAGATATGTAATTGAATAATCATATATTTCCTATGGCTAATCTTTTAGAATATTAAATGTAAACGACCTGTTAAAAGACGTTGAAAAGAAAAGTAGTTATAAACTATTCAAATTAAAAGCATTTGTTTATACGAAGTTGGTTTTAAGAAAATCTTTTTAAAAGTTAAACATAGCCATCGATTCAACTAAGCCCTACGTTGAATGATCTTGAAAGAAGAAGCGGTAAGAAAGTCCCAGGGAGATCTTTTCCTGTTCAGAATTTTTTTATATTTAGTAACATCAGTTTTTAAATTACTTATTTTTTTTACAATTATTATTTCAGTATTTTTATTAATATTTATATTTTTAACATTCGAGTATAAAGAATTAAAAAGATAAGTAAAATACTACAAATGTAACAAGAACTCAATTTTATTGTTGGTAAAGACAATCATTGTTTGTACATACATATTACAGAATTACATCAATGTTCATTGAAGGAGATTAATTAGACGCATTCCTTACATTATTGGTTCAAACATAAAAATATAAAATGGAATGCGTTGATTATTGTACAAATAACGTTACATAAAAATATAAGAGTCACTTACATGTCCGTAAGATACGATACATGTTGGCATTACTAAAATAAGTATAAATTATTAATTCATTTATTTACATTTCTTTTTGCTACGTTGGGGCGGTCTACTAAATACAAACCCTTAACCTATGGCGGCATATAAGAGAAGGTGATAGGACTTCGCGTAAAGATAATATGATCAATATTATTATTAAGTCATTAATATTATTACTGATATTATTATCTTTTGATGAAGTCCGTCTGGATAGTTGCAGTTCTTTTGCTGGAGTCAATCGCCAAATGTTTCGTTGTATGATTATTCGGAGCTAGAGCCTATATTATGTTTCTCTAGTCTAGTCTTTCTTCGCCGATAAAGCATTATAATGCCTTTTGTTAATGCCCATTGAAATTTGCACAAAACTCGCGCATCAATAAAGAAACTATAAAAAATATAAAAAATCCCCTAATTATTAACATTCTAACCGATGAGTTTCAAGAATGTGTTTTACGTGTCTTTAATTAGTTTTATAAATTAGTCTACCACCAGCCGCTGGACCAGCCCTTGTTCCAACCGGAACCACCGTTCCAACCGGAGCCGCCGTTCCAACCACTGTTCCAACCGGAGCCGCTGTTCCAACCATCGTTCCAACCGCCGCTACCGGACCAACCGCTGTACGAGGGCGAGTACGCTACGCCAGCGTAGCCAGGGCTCCAGCCGCCACCCCCGATGTAACCAGCCGATGCCACGCCGAACGCTACTGCCATCATTATGCAAGCGACCTGAAAATATATTTTATTTATAAGTAAATAACACTACAATCTCAAAACGTCATATTAGGGTTTTCTTTGACACAGAGTCATACTCAGACTGAAATTTAAACTCAACAATCAAATTTCAACTTTGCTTGGAATCGAAACGAAGATTTGATTACAGTTCGGTATGATAGCCAATGTCCCATACACGTAATATTATGTATGTAATTTTAATGATAATTTTGTACATACATACATATATCAAAAGCTACTCGTGATAATGAAAAAAAAATAATCAATTTTTTTTTTACTAACATTGCACATATTTATTTATAATTTTATTAAAACTTACGTAAAACTTCATTTTCTATGTTGTAGTCTTCTTCGGGGTACTGTGTTAGTATGTATGAAGTTAGAAGATTCACGTATTTATATACATCATGTCTAGAGGCAAACCTCCAACCACTACGATAGTAAGAAATATGTTGCGATTTTAGACAAGTCAGAGCTCACTTATATCGATAAATTAAATTAATATGTCCGTCTGTAAACAAAAAATTAATAAAAATAATACAGAGATATGTTACTATGATCATACTTCTTTTTGAAAAAGCAGAATACTGCATAAAGAACCTGAGTAGATTTTTTTACATTTCGAAGTTTATAATGTAGTTTTAGTATAAATCATACGATGTTTTGAATATATCAGTGAACTTTACAATATTTATGACCAAATCAAGTTGTTACCAATGTAACTTAATTTACTTTAAGCTTAAACAGTAACTTGTTTCTCAAGTCATTGAATGCGTTCAGGTGTAATGCAATTAACTAATTATATTGTTCTATTAAGTGGAGAAAGATGCGGTTACTAGTTGTATATAATGATATGCTCTGCTGCATTCAGCAAATTAGCATTTTCTACATTTTTAAATAATTAATTCGTAGCAATGTGCATTTCTTCCCTCTACATAGCTCGCTTCTAATTCTACTACAATAATTACAATACTAAAGCAGCTATGTACATCAAAATGTATAATATATTCTGATCGAATTACGTAGGTGTGCATTTAATAATCTTATTTATGATCATATATATTGTGAGGTCAGGGAATTAATAGCAATTAATGAATATTTTATGTCTACTTTTTGCACACATTTAAAGCCGTATCTCGAATTAAGTAAAGGCCGAATATTTTAATCAGCTTTACAACGTCAAGTTTTCTGAAGTTACTAGGTCTAGGAATTTCGATGTTGATCTTAATGACAATACTAGATGGATGGTCAGACTTGTGTATTCTTAAAACTCAAGCTCAAATTATTTATTTCACGTAGGTATTTATAAATACACTTATGAAACGTCAAATATTTTGCATCTACAACCATTTCGGAAGGGTGCCTTATAAAGAGGAGAAGAAACGGCGAAAGAAACTTATTCTTTCTTCTTAGTTCGTATATCGACTTTTACACCTGTGTCACTATATGTTGTAAGTGCTATATAGGTATTTCAAGCAAGTATGTTGTTTTCGTCTAAGTTTCTGACTAATTAATTCAATAACGATTTAATTAACTTCATTTAAGAACATTTTTAATGCTCCTGTTAGCAGTCAGTACAAGGTTACTAGTTTCAACTATTGTCATCTACTGTATCCGGTATTTAGCAAGCTTTTATTGTTATCTAGAGACTAAACAATTTAATTCGCTGTACATAGATTGCTTGATACCCTAATAGGTATTAGAATTATACCCAGTAGAGTAGCTGTGTACATAAAACAAAGTATAGGATTATTATTTTGCATTCTAATCGATTTACGTGGGTTTGCACTATGATTGAGTAGGGTCATCGAATTAATAACAATAAAATTAATGAATGCTTATGTTTACATCTTGTAGACACTTATTAGACACGCAGAAACCTTATTTGAATTGGGTTAAGGCGAAATATTCGTGTATTTAATACAAGCCTTCGAATGTAGGTATTTAATTCAAAATTTAAAATCTTTTAATTTCGTGGATATTTCGTCAATATACTTATGTACATAGTTATTGTTATAATATAAATAATTAACTTCTCATCTATGCGGAACTGGATGTGGTACTATTAAAATTGATGTAACTGTTGCTTCAATAAAGGCTACAGCAATTGACACTATAAGTTATTACTGATAATAATAAGTATTTTCTGGTATGCCCCACGAATCAATCAAACATAAAGTCTAACTAAGATGTTCTGGTTAGCGGAGAGAAAGTCTCTAAAAGTGTCCGCGGCTTTTGGGTTGATTATTTCAGATTACACCCAACAAGCTTGTTTTGTGGTGATTCTAAAAGTAGTTGTATCCTACACATTTTTAAACAAATAAGCAACCTAGGGGTCATAGAAGTCATCGATTTCTATTTTATATCAAGCCTGTAAATTTTTCAAAAGTTTTCAAAAGTCATCGCCAACAGAACTGGGTTTTTAGATGCCAAAAATATATTTTTGACAAGAGGCAATAATTTACCGGTCATCCTACACTTATCATATTTACATACTAAGAAAGATTGACAAGCTTATTTGTATGTTTTGTATTGACTAGCTGAGTTAATGACACACGTTACAGCACGTACCCACTTTGAAGCATACAGCAAATGCCTATTACTTTATGCCGAGTGTTGGATATTGGGGATAAAAGTTTGAAAATAGAAATTACAAATATTCAAACAATTGGGTAAAAAAACAGTTTTTTTTAATATAAACTCAATTTCTCAAGTCATTTAAAAGTTATCTTGGATATTTTTGATTTTTAACATGGACTATTCGCCATTAGTGAAATGCCAATGAAATATTCATCAATACAATTTAAATAATATTTTAGGCGTCATTGCGAAATTAAAATAATCGCATCGTGTCATATTTACAGGACTATTGTGATAATAATGAAAAATTTAAATGATCTGCACACAAAGTAAAAAATAGTACCTACATGTCGAAGCGAAGCGAGGGCGATCGCTAGTAGGCCATATTTCATTTGATTACAATCTTAATAATATTGTTAATATGAAAGTTTGAATGGATGTTTGTTGTTTAATCACACAATAATGGCGAAATGGATATTGCTGCAATTGGGAAAATACATATGTACGATTCCGGTGGGATAACGTAGGATAGATGGTTCATGGCACGCGTATAAAACTTGGTATAGTGTAAAGTATTTTTTTTTATTAATTACAACTCAATGCTTAACTGCAGTCCCACCTGATCGTAAGCGATGATGTAGTCTTGGGTGGTAAAGCGCATTAACTTAGTTAAAACCTATTCACCCTTGCCATGAAGACATCAACATTATGATCGGAATACCGACGCGGGCAATTTTTTCCACTCCTTCGCAGTTTAAATACCATATTGTAAATTAAATATATACACAAATAACATTTTCTAAAATCACTCTTCCATGGCCAAAGTCGCGCGAAAAAACTAGTCACGTAAAATCTTACCGATAATCTTATAGTATTTATTAAAATAATGTAAGTGCTGTGTGACAACGCATTAGTCACGGCGCGTTCCGCGACTAATCGAACTGTCATAAACAGGACGAATGGGTTTTTAATAAGCAACAATAAGGCCGCTGCGATTCTTATTACTGTACGAGTATATCGTATTGTATGGTCAAGGTTGTTTTTAATGGCAAGTCGATAAAAGATTAGTATGGCAATACAATATAAACAATGGCATCTTACCGTCGATGTAATTGTAATGTAAAAGACATGTTCTATTGTATTAGTTAACGCAGCAATTCACATATTTTAGAAGCGTATTGAATTTAATACGTTTACCGTTATTGGATAGTTGGATGTTCTTTCAAGTTAGTATTGATTGTTAAAAATGTCTTCAGCACCATGTGTCTACTACGAGCGAATGCTTCTTGATATTAAAGTCATATTTTAAAAATGATTTTTTTTATTTTATTGATGTAAAAAATATTAGAAAGTAAAATTACATCATACGTGTGAAACAATGAGGATATAAAAGTCTAACAGCTTTTAGGTAAATGCCTGACCAAAACAAGATCACTGACATCTCAATAAAAGAACGTGATATTTACACCAATCGTGCACTTTATTTTTATCAAACAAAATAAGACATACAAAGGTTTACTAAATAAATATTACATAAACATGAACACTGCTAAATCGGGATTGTACCTAAAGTATCAGCAAAAGTTTACAAAACCGGATCAGTTTAAAGTCATTTAAACTACATAGCAGTTTAACGCAATAATCAAGTTTTATTTTGAAACAAGATGCAAGTACTGAGGACGAAAGTGGGCAAACACAAACCACTTTCTGGGCATTCCCAGTCCACCTGACCTTGTAGCGTGATAGTTGCACATCATTATTTCCTGTTCACATGAATGGGTTTATTCCATTTGGTTGTGAAATGTGGATGACCTTAATTTATTTTATGGTAGCAAATAACGAATGGGCCATGATTCGTAATGGGGCCACTGCCGCCAGCTCTATACTAGAAGTTTCATCAAAACTCTGCAACCAATGAGACAATTATCTCAAAAAAACATTCCCTAGCATCAGGCCTGGATGCCATGGAACCTTCAACGACCCCACCAGTGTGTAAGCCAATAGTCTCTGAGTATTGTCAGCCGTTACAAGTTTCACTTGAAAATAATTCCTTCCTTCAAAATAATTGTATAAAAAATGTAATGTTTAGTGATGAATTTGGAAAGAGTTTTGGCCATTTATTAAGTACATATACGGGATTAAGCTGTGTCAATCATTGTTATCCGGGTTTGTCATTAATTGACATATTTGAAAAGATTCTTAACAGCAACTTAGAAAGTAACACAAATCTGATAATTTTTGTTGGAAATAGGGGAAAAGCAAATAAA
>DWJN01002160.1:0-15892 GCA_018248895.1 Carystus phorcus | reverse complement strand
ATATAAAGGCACCTAACGGAATTTTTCTCAATATTACCCGTTCGGCAAGCCTCTTAACCGGTCGCGCTGAACGTCGACTGACATAATTTATTAATTTATTTGTACGCTAAGTTCTACAAAACTCAATCAAAATGGTAAGTTTTTCTTCCTTTATTCTAATATTGCTATTGAACAATTTTGTGCTTTTATTTTTCAAAATTTGTGTTTCCATCTCGTAAATACCGGGAAGCCATTTTGTCGGCGTGACCGTTTTCAAGACCACGAGGCCGGGTGCGGTGTTCTATTCTTTGAATTTCCGTGTAATGTTTTAGAATCGGGTAATTGTTCTTTTCTTGAAAGACGTAGATGCTGTTTTGTTTCTGTATTTCCGATTTTAACTTGTCATGTCAAATTGATTTTATTCAAGGCTGTCATGCCGGGTAGCCATAGCCACGCCCCAATAAATCAATAACATGAACGATTAACTTTTATACGTTTCTAAAACAATTTTGTGGGCATTTACCAAGCCTTTGAATATGTTCAGAAACTATTTCTAAATTAAAATTATTACCATAAAAGGCAAGCTGACGTGGTGACCTCATTGAAGGCTGCAATGATGTCACTTATTTTGACCGACTGAGTTGACATCATTGAATTTTCCTTCGCGACAACTTAACAATAATAATTAACATGCCAACAACTATTCATTTCCATTCTTTAGGTAGAACGGAATATTGATGAGAAGCCATAATAGGTACATAGTTGGTAGGTTGGTACACTTTGTACTACTGATAGGGTTCGTTGCACCTATCGCTTTTATATCAAAGAATTCTATGTAATAATTTATTTTATGAATCATACAATTATATTAATGAGGTACTCGTAGGAAGGATAAAAAAGAATATGTCTGAAACATAGGTCGTTACAGTTACTTGTTTTTTTTCTGGTTGTATAGGGTAATGACACTAAGAACGGATACTAAGTCGCTCTAATTTTAACATTGATTTGAGAACCGTGCATAAATGCACATCCATTGAGGCATATAAAATAGTTATTTTATTTACAGCTGTTCCATCAATTCAATGAGACCTACTTAATGCTTTCACTTCGCTTTCACCAATATGGGCACTTGACTGACTTGGATAATTCCAACTTTCTTTAAGTTCTGGGAACCGTGTTTTAACATTGATTCTTTATAAAAAGCTATTCATTATTATCGAGGATTATAAATAAATCTTAGTAGTTACTGTTGATTTTGTTCACCTGAATTCCCATTATTTTGTTACCTTGAAATGGAATTATTGAAATTTAGATGCATATTTCCCCTTTTTAGGTCAGTTTTCTTTTAACTTGCTTGTAGGGTCTCCTGACTTAATTTTTGGTTGTAAATGGACATTTATGTGGTTAATTATTCTATTTTTAGAATCTATTGCACAGGATGTCTAACAGCTTTATGAGGTACTCTGTTGCAGAGATATCCTATTTTATATTAGCAGCATATTATGTACCTATTACATGTATTAATATTTTTTTCTTTTGTTAACAGCGTGAGTGCATCTCCGTACACGTTGGCCAGGCTGGAGTCCAGATCGGTAATGCCTGTTGGGAGCTGTACTGCTTGGAGCACGGCATCCAGCCTGATGGCCAGATGCCCACTGACAAGACCATTGGTGGTGGTGATGACTCCTTCAACACCTTCTTCAGCGAGACTGGCGCTGGCAAACACGTTCCCAGGGCTGTGTTTGTTGACCTGGAACCCACTGTAGTTGGTGAGTTAGAAGAACTACTTATTAAAGTTGATAGTCTTCAAGAGTTGAAAAGATACTTAAGTCAATATTCTTAATCTCAACATGTCATTCGGGTATTTTAATCGGAACATCTCTAACTTATAATGAGTCTGAAAATAAATGAATATTTTGTTTATAAATTCGGAAGAACTAATTGAGCTTTTCTTGTTCACAGATGAGGTTCGTACCGGCACATACAGGCAGTTGTTTCATCCAGAACAACTTATCACTGGTAAGGAAGATGCGGCCAACAACTATGCCCGCGGCCACTACACCATTGGCAAGGAAATTGTAGACTTAGTACTGGACCGCATCCGCAAGCTCGCCGACCAGTGCACAGGTCTCCAGGGCTTCCTCATCTTCCACTCCTTCGGAGGTGGTACCGGATCCGGGTTCACTTCACTTCTCATGGAGCGTCTCTCTGTAGACTACGGAAAGAAGTCCAAGCTCGAGTTCGCGATCTACCCCGCCCCTCAGGTGTCCACCGCCGTCGTCGAACCCTACAACTCCATCTTGACCACCCACACCACCCTGGAACACTCTGACTGCGCCTTCATGGTCGATAACGAAGCTATCTACGATATCTGCCGCCGCAACTTGGACATCGAGCGTCCCACTTACACCAACTTGAACAGGCTGATCGGTCAAATCGTATCCTCCATCACGGCGTCACTGCGCTTCGACGGCGCCCTCAACGTCGATCTTACAGAGTTCCAGACCAACTTGGTGCCCTACCCACGTATCCACTTCCCTCTGGTCACATACGCGCCCGTCATCTCTGCCGAAAAGGCCTACCACGAGCAGCTGTCCGTCGCCGAAATCACCAATGCCTGCTTCGAGCCCGCCAACCAGATGGTCAAATGCGATCCTCGCCACGGCAAGTACATGGCCTGCTGCATGTTGTACCGTGGTGACGTCGTGCCCAAGGACGTGAACGCCGCCATCGCTACCATCAAGACAAAGAGGACCATCCAGTTCGTCGACTGGTGTCCGACCGGTTTCAAGGTGGGCATCAACTACCAGCCACCCACCGTGGTGCCAGGCGGTGACCTCGCGAAGGTCCAACGTGCCGTGTGCATGTTGTCCAACACCACCGCCATCGCCGAGGCCTGGGCCCGCCTGGACCACAAGTTCGACCTCATGTACGCCAAGCGTGCCTTCGTCCACTGGTACGTGGGTGAAGGTATGGAGGAGGGAGAGTTCTCGGAAGCCCGCGAGGATCTGGCCGCTCTCGAGAAGGACTACGAAGAGGTCGGCATGGACTCCGCCGAGGGCGAAGGCGAGGGAGCTGAAGAGTATTAAGCTGTATAGCGTTATGTACTTCTTTGGAGCACTCACACCGATACATTCCGGTGAAATGATAATAAAAAAATATTAAGAATTCTTTCCGTTTCATTTACATTTCCCCATAGCTCACGCTTCTATATATTATGTATGTCACAGCAAGCATAGAACAAAAAATTTACTTAACCTTGTGTACATTACAAGAATTCTTATCTAATTATAATATTTGTACCTAATTGATGGTTACTAATGTAGATAAATAGGCACAAGTTCTTAGAGAATCTCAAGTAAAACTTTATAAGAGTCATGGTATGTACTCAAAAAGCAGTTACCTAGTCTGTTGCACAGTTGACGGGTATTTTATACCGTCTAGTAGCCCACTAAATTCCAATGTACCTACCTAAAAGGTTATAGGTAGGTAGGTACCGTATAACGACCGGCGTGGCGTAATGGTCACCACGCCGGACCGCCGATCGAAAGACCTGGGTTCGATTCCCAGCGAGGCTGAAATTTGAATGATGTTAAAATTTCTGTTCTCGGTCTGGGTGTGTGTGTAATTTCCATTATGTGTTGTCCATGGCTACCACAACACAGGTTATCCTAGTGTGGGTTTATTTATTTATTATTTATTGTATTTGTGTGTTAGCGTTGATACATGGCAATAATTTATGATAAACTATAAATAGGTGTGTATTAATTGATTGAACTAGTTTATATTGGAAAAATGAGGAAGGGCTCCATTACAAATTTGCTACGGGTCTCGAGCGGTTTCCAGAAGAAATACATATTTATATAATAAATAAATATTTTTTTCTTGAATGGCGTTTGTCTCAATTGTTTTTGATGTTCTAGTGCGCAGGTAGGAAACTGCTTGTACTTCTTAATTTGCCTTGCATCTTTACAATTACACACTCGTGTAATAGAACATCACTGCTATGTGCTCTTTTATGTTTTGTATACATTAAAACATGCGAACTCCGCGACGCTTATGAAAGCATGAAAAGATGACTTTCGTACTTTCGCGGAAGTTAGTTTGATTCAAGAAACGAGTTTAATCTTAGAACTGCCGTCTGGTAGCATTTTAATCTATAGCAATAGCACTTCAATAACTAATATAATTATACATTATAAATTGCGATTTTATACACAAAGTATTATGAATTATAGATTTGAGTCTTGCCGAATAGTGAACTGTTCGTCTCAAAAATACATAATATTTTATGTATCATGGGTATTAATATGAACTACGTTGTTATTGATGTTTAAACCACTCATCAAACCTATCTACTTTGTGTAACAGCAGGCCATACAGAATGTCTTTGAAATCCTTGACGGCATCCTACATGAACAAGATTGAAAGTAATAAAACCAAGATCGTCAAGTTGCCGAAAGTGTGGGCGCGCGGCTGACTGCCGGTGGCCCGAGTGCCTGACATCATAACGTAATCATGCCGTAATAGGCACTTGCTGGTTAACTACAACACGCCGTATTTGGATGTGACATAGCTGTACATACTCTTATGTGATGCTGATATTTCTTATGAAGTCGCGACTTATTAATGAGTACCAACCAACTCTTTGAGTAACACAAGGTGTAGGCGTATATAATAAAAAAAAACCTTTGTCGCACAACTTAACCCCAAAGCTTTATTTTTTATTCTTCTTATACTTAACAAAACTGGATTGTGACATCAAGCGCCCGCGGCTATACGAGAAAGTTATGTTCAGATCATGAACCTATTTAATTTCGTACAGAGGGAAATAAGATCGATAACAAGTTATATTTTTGATACACGTGCGCCATAATCGTCACAATACTACGCAGATACTACTTAGACGGATGTAAAAAATAGAATATTATTTTGGTAGGTACCTATTTTGTATAGACTTCCAATTAGAATTATAACTTCCTTGTGATTATATGAAGAATTAGAAATGTATTATTACCGGAATCACTTATCATCATGACCCATAACTCAATCATTCCTGGGTTCGGGTTAAACTAAACCCTGACTTAGGACTCATCGATAGAATTAACACCAATTCGAAATTATCGAAACCTCCCAAACGTGTAGTATTCCTTCGAAACGAGTACAATTAATTTGTAACACATAAATAATAATAATATAATTTGAAAACAAATTTGGAGCTGCCTACCTACTGGTTTTGGATTCGAAACACATGAGTGAAACAGATTCACACCACTAACCACTGCTTGCGACGTTGCACCTGGCACTGAATATTAAAATCAAAAAGTCACATACTCGTATATAGGTGCCTACCTTATTTTATTTTTCTCATCATTAGTACATTGTGACGTTAATACACACTACAATTAATTTTGAAATACCTACCATTTTAATTATGCTCATGTCGATCCATTGTCTTATCGAATCATAATTTCGAAATAACCGAATATATTTTTTGCTGAAATTAATTAACGATGTGAACAGTGAAAAATCGGGACAGTCGATCTTGCTTCCGATATTTGGGCGACGATGCAGCCAGACCGTTCTATTTATGTACAATGTTTGAAGTTAGAGATCGTTGAACCGGTTAAAATTAACCGCGACGACTCCCTGCCTCGGTATTCGTATCTTAAAAAGCAAAGCTAATTCAAAATATTTTGGTCGCGTATTCCTGGTGGTCTATAGGAGTTTAAAAAAAACAATAACGGGGGCGAGAAAAAATCTTGTACCTAATAGACAGCCGAGATTAACAAGAGACCCAAATTAATTATCGAGGTTTTCAGAATAGGTGATGCCCGATCGTTTATAGATCACTTATCATGTAGCTTAAATTAAATACCATAATGACATCAACTTTCATTGTTAAATCACAAAATACAAGCAAATGTAATAAACAGTACAAGCGTTGTTTTGGAACTAAATTAAAAGATATGGCCAAATATAAAAAAGTATCGGAGGCAGGATCACTTCTCATTCATTTCATGCTAAAATATAGATGAAGTAATTTGAATATATTTTAAGTTTTTGTATATTTCAGTTAAAATAAAAACCCTTATCCAAAAAGAAAAAAAGAACTGCTCCAAGTTTGCTATAAATTTAGTAGGTTTATCATCTCAGACTTGTACGGCCACTTACCATCATGTAACATACGATGTCAAATATTTAAATTACGCATCTATTATAGACCTAACCTTAACACCATTTACTGGATCTGTTTGTGTATATTTTCCTCGAGTATATACGTAATATGTTATAAATATCGTTACTGCTTTTCCAGGAATCTGGTAATGTATTTGAAATTGTGGAGCGAACTGTATGCATTATGACGCAAATAATAACATTAATCACATTCTAAGAGCATGCAGGGATATGTCAGTGTCATTGCTGATAGGGACGCATTTGGTTTGTTATTAAGTCTAAATGGTCTGATAAAAATTAATGTCTGTCTGTAAAGACTTCACCGGTAATAATAACACATTAAAACTTAACAACACGCTAAAATATAATGTACAAATTGCTATAGACTATAATATTATAATGTATTCTATTTTGTACTGAATTTTATAGATGAAGAAAAGCAAGAGGATTTGGTACAGATGACTTATAATATACAAGTATTTAATATATCATTATAAAATTCCTTGTATTATCAATACTTTAATAAGCGATTATATCGCTGCTTTCCATCAATACTCGCACAAATCAAAATTTTGAAAATAAGAGTTTATAATACAGTCAATTTCAAAGTAGTACTTATTTCATCTCTAGTAAGACTCACATTCAAAACGGCAAAACCGGCATAATGTTGCGCAAAAATGTCGTTTTGTGATTAGTTGATTTATCAATCAAAATTTAATTTTCAAATGGTTGCCCTGTAAAATGTGTTTTTTAGATTGTGCGGTTATTCATGCAAAGCAGCGGTATGTAGGAAACTTATACAAATAAAAAAAAAACAAACCATTTAAAACAATCATTCATGTTTTTATTTGGTTTTAAATTTCTCGCCTAATGCTATTCAAACTCCCCTAAAACGACGCAGACGCATGTAATTACAAAATTACTAAAAATATCAATAAAATTATACCTATGATGCAATCCGATTACATCGTAACATAGCCCTTATAATATTGGAAGTGATAATTCATAATTATATAGGTTTCAATAAATCACCTTATTATATGTGTACCGACAAAGTTACTGCGGCAAAATTAATTCCACGTACTGTTGTGTAAAAGATTACAATTAGTCTTTTTTGAACTAAACCGCATCTTGAATACACGATAATAAACAGGTTTTAACGCATGTTTCCAAAGGTCCTGAAGTCTCAAATGTCTAAACTTTTTGTTTAGAAATTTAAAGAGCGATTTCAATTAAGACAAATTTACTGCAATCATCATTATATAAATAGCCTGTCACACATATACGTAATTAGCAAACCTATGGCACAGCTAGACGCTCATGAATGGAGTGCGGATATTCCGATGCATTATAGGTAAAGTTTATTTTTGGCTGTCGTTATGGAAGAATTAGCTTCATAAGAATTGTCGAAACATAGGTACCAAACATTGACGAAAAATCAATATATAATAAATTACATACATATCCACGAATAATTATTAAAATGTTTAAATATAATATTAAGTGGCTTTAATAGGTTTCTAGATGCATCTGAATAACCAATCTCTACTCATAACTTATAATAGTGCAGGAAAGGTAATTTGTCTACACATTTATAGCATAGGAAAGTAATGATAATTAATAAAGTTTATTAGGTTTTATAGCACTCCAGATAAATTGTAAGAAAATTTTACAACAGTCGCGCAGTGTACTCAAATATAGAGTATTTTCTAAAGTATCATCTCCAATAGTATTACAGCGTAATTGGAACTCTTTATTATTCGACAATAAAATACAAAATTATGTACTTTGTTTAATCTACTTTGAAATTATTAACACAAAAACTATTAAAATTATGACCAGTATTATACCGACTCTGATACAAATTATTAGCTAAATCATAATTTTAACTTCAAAAATAAGTTTTCAGTTCCCATTGACGCCGTAGATCGCTACAGTCCACAAGAAAGCTAGCGTGTCTACAAAACTACCAACGTTCGAGTAAAACTACTTCGGTTTTCATTTAATACAACTTTATTTTAACTCATATTTTTTAGACAAAAATACCGTATACATAATTGCCATCTAATGCAAAAAATCTATGTTATTTTATGGAATTTGATTGTATCCGAATTAAATAATCAATTTATACTCCTGGACATCGAGTCGCTATTTTTTGTTAATTTTTGGTGTGTTTAAATTTCTGACATATGTATTTAATTACACGTTTATATATGTACTTATCATTCCAAATAAAGACTATAAGTTTGATTTTAATAAAAAAAAAAATTAAAATGACGAATTATGTCTAGGAGTATATGTATGTTTAGGCCATTTTAGTTCAGAAAAATTGCAAAGAAATACACAATAGACTCTTTAATGGATCAAGAAATAGTCGTGGCACTATAATAATTATAAACTAAAAACATATTTCAACATATTAATACTCAAAGATAAGGGTTGAATTTCTTATAAAATTAATACTACATAGAAGTAAAATTACTATTTATTGCAACAAAATACGGTAACTAGATGCAGGCACCTGTTGCTATTTTATCTCATTTTCCCACAAGTTTACTACTTAATGTCGCCTACATAAAATAATTATTCTTCAATGCAAAAATTCTAGCTTCTCTACATATAATAATATAATAGCAGCAATATTTGCATAACTGTTATGTACTGGTGATCCATACAGGTTCTATTTTTTGGTTAAAAATATTTTATACAAACATTAACTCATATTAAAATACTTAATTACCGAAAATATCATAATAGTAATATTTATAACGGTATAAATTAAGAAAAGAAAACTACAATGCATGTGATAAAGTTCTAGTTTGGAACCTTCAATACTTGCAAAATATAAATTAGTGTCTCATGGCTAAAGCTGGTTACTGCCGCCCATGTATAGTACATAAAGAACTAAATGAGGAACCCATTGAAATACTTCGACAATGCCACTAAATAATCGCATACACTTATACCTAACTGTCTCAATCTTAACTTGACGTAACTTATGTAAAAATTAGAATAATATAAATAATATTCTCACAAAAACATTCAACATTTATATCTAATGTAAATAAAAGTTTTATTCTTCGTATAATTTACATTAACTATTAAAGGTTGCCCCGGTTGCATAAATTAAATAATCATCCAACTAGCTGTAGCAACTCGTCCGCGACTTGATCGTCGCCAGACATTTCTCATCGGAGATGTTGTCAATGTAATAGTTTTGATTTTAAATTTTTATCATAACTTTTATCACACTAAACATTTTAAATACAAACACGTATTGATCATTTTTACGAGACCGTGTTATTGGTTCGGAATATCGGTCAGTATAAAATAAAAAAATGTCAGTACCCATATGGAATTAAAATGTATTTATTACTATTTGTTGAAGTGAAATAGCTTAAAGATGGAATCTAAATGTACCTCACCCAATAATACCAAATAAACTGTTATAAAATTTATCAAGACTATGTTAAAATACTGCATAATAATAAAACATACTTGTCTATTTAGACAGGATTAGCTTGATTTCGAAATAAAAAAAAATTAAATGGTTAAATCAGTAATAACATTATTTATTATGTATTGAGTTTTAAAGCAAAAAGGAGGTATGATTCAACGTTCCAGAACTTAGTATTCATTTTAAGTAAAAAGTAATTACACGACATAACAGGAATAAATATAAATCAGCCTCGAAATCGCAAGCAAGTTTCTTTTTATTTTTCCTTTAGCTCGCTAGTTCTATAAGTTCTTTGACACTTATATTACACTTCCTCCGGGGCAGTTTCTTACACGAAATACGTATATAACATTATATACAAACACGCGAATCATCAATAACACAACTTCCTTTACATAAAATTGGCGTGCTTTGGCACTTAACTATGAAAATCCATTCTGCATATAAAATTTTACGCAAACAATTTATAGTACTTACGTAATTAAAATCGTGGAATTGTTTCGGAATAACTTACGACTACAAAAAACTATGAAATTGTAAAAACACTCAACGATAACACACGACAATATGGCCCTACCGCGCTAGTGAACCCATTCAAATATACAGTGGTCAATATAGCCCAGGGGTCTTATAGGCTCGTCGAAAAAGTATACAAATGTCCATAATTAATCTCAAATATATGTTAATGTACAACTGTAAATCCTACACGGTAACGTCGAAATTGCAATACTATCGCCACTTACGCCATCTAGTAGCTACAGAGGCAATTTTTTAATGGTTTTTTTTTACTAATTACTGATGTTTCACTACAATTCCTCCTGAATAAAAAATGTCAAATTTAGATTAGTTAGTTTAGTTATTAGTTTTAGATAAATAATCGCGAAGCACCTTCAATTTATATACTTGCAGGATATCGAGTCACTGTATAGATGAATGTCGTCGCACTGTGAATCTAATGTACAGTGTAGTAAGCGTTAATTTCGCGTGTATCACGGCACAGCTCGGGGAAATAACTATCTATCTAGACGCTTTTCAGTGATGTATCCGATGCGCGCTCTCAGCGGCCGCTAGCGTCACACCGCTCACTGGAAATAACAGTTACAGCCATATAAATACATATATTTTAATAGCTTATTTGTTAAGTCTCGGGAAAATTATTAATTAAAAGTTTAAATCAAACGTTTCGTAACATTATTACTCACGTTTTACCGAGTAATCACTGGTCTTTATAAGCGATATATGAGATTAAAGACAACACAATATAATGAAAGAAAACAATACAATAGAAAACAATACAATATAATGAAAGATTATATTGTATTGTTTAACTGCGAAAAAAATTAAACTTTGGAGCTCTACTGGTTTATGGAAAAGTAAAAATCGAGTCTATTATCAATAATCAATATCACGCTTTATTCATTCATGATTAAATAGACAGAAACTGGTCATAAATATATATATTTTTAATGTCATTCAACACTCTAATATGGACTTGGAATTATTGTTTTCTTTTCTCAATCGGTTTACTACAACATTTACATTCGATATATCCATACGAGGCGTAAATAACAAAAAAAAAATAACTTAACAAACCGAAAATGCACTTTTTCAAGGACGCCATTTTTAAGTTTAAGTTTCATCTGTAAATCCTGATTTTATGTCAATAAATACTTTATCTGAATGTGATACACATGTGTTTCGAGTTTTCAGACTACCATTAAATAAACAATTCTAACAACATTACATAAAAAAATATATGCAAGTCGATTTATCAAGTTATTCACGTGTGGTACGCATATAAGATAGGACTTACGTATGCAGTCGCTAGATGCGCGTGCTCTATATGTGTATGGTGTAGAGCACGCGGCGCTAGAGCGACACGTGTCGCGGGGCGGGGCTCGGGGCGGCCAGTAGAGCGGCGAACTGCAGCAGTGCGGCTCGCACCGCCCCCCGCGCCGCACTGGCGCGCCCGCCCGCCGCCAGCCGCACCAGCCACGGGTAGATGTCTACACACGATACATACATCACTTGTTTCAAATTCAAATACGGAATCTGTTGTAATAACTTATTTTCTAATTCTAAAAATACTCTTTGTTCTTTCTGTTTATTTTTTCTTTGTCTATATTTTTAAATTGTAAATTATTCCTTTTGACGCCTTCGAATTTATATATTTTATTTATTGACTTCCATTAAAATTTTTGTGCTAAACAGCTTTATTCTTTAAGCTTAAACAGTTTTATTTCTTTAAGAAACTAATTTTTCAACAGAAGCTATTCTCACTAGTAGACTCTGACTTGGGACCTTGGAACATTTGTCCCGTGATTGTAACTCATCAACGTTCATCTCATATTGGGTGTAGCGCTATGTTAATTATAGCCTATAGCTTTTCTCGGCAACTGTTATATGCAACACAAAAAGATTTCTTCAATTCGAACCAGTAGTTCTTGAGATTAGCGCGTTCAAACTACCAAACTCTTCAGCTTTATATTATTAATATAGAAATATACATATAGATATTTCCAGTATATCCTCAGTTTAATCATTGAAAAGGCGTTACAAATTCCTTTATTACCTTCCTGATTATTGTCACAAGATCCAGTAAGAATATTAGTAAAATAGTCGCCTACACGTGTGTATCTACTTGAAAAATTGCAAAATCTTTAGTTGTGGTTAATAGCGCCATCTATTTTGTAGAATGTCAAATGTTTGTATAAAGAGTCTCGGATATTTATGTGCATTTTTCAATTAAATAATTAAAGCTGTAATTTTTAATCCTATGTGAAAATGTTTGATTATGTGTAAGGATTGGTCGATTAATTTATCGGTATATCTCTGCGTATATTGTGGTGTTTGCGAAGGACTGAAAAAATTGCCCGCCTCAGTATTCTCGCTCGATAATAAATAGAGTCCTACTAACTTAGAATACCAAGACTATATTAGTATTTGCTACTAACCTACATTACCAAGACTATTAGCACTTACATTTAGGTGTAATTACAGTGAAGCATTAATTTCTAATAAATAATAACAAACCTATAAGTTTCTGCCAGGCGGAGTGGTCGACCTTGCCGGGCGGCGCGCGCTTCATGGACTCCGTGAGCGTCGCTATCGCCTTCAGGACGAACGATATCTCCGACAGCTGGTGTCTGGAGATAATGTTACACTATTTACATAGGTGAACAATTGCTACTAAATTCTTATCACAAAATAAAACGATAATTCTAGTTATTTTAGTATCAACCTAGTGTATTATTATTCACATATACATATATTATTATATAATTTCAGTGTTTAAATGGGCGTATAAACTATGTAGACATACGAGTATATTAAAAATGTGTCCGCTAAATGCTTCTCTCACCACTATAATCCAATTTGTTCCATTCTATAAAGAATAAACTCAATAATGGACCAATGTACAAAGTTCATACTACTTTGTTTTAGAATTTCGAATAAATAAACTATTAAATAAAATAAATGATTGAACATCGGTTTGATTGTATACAAAAAAGTCGACTAGGATTAGTTGTATTGTAGTGTCAAATATAAATGGCGTTGAAAATACTCAAGGTGTTAATAGTTTATTTAGGAGTAAGATATTCACCTTGGCAAAGGTTCCGTGTTGTCCTCCTCCCTGGTATACCTGGAGATCACTTCCTGGAACCTGTCCAGGAGCGGCATTATCGCCAGGGGGTCCGTGTCACCTGGTATGGGGGCATTCAACGCATTATGGAATAGTAAACCTCGATTACAGCAATCGTGTATGTAACAAGGCTCGCATACGAATTTTTAAATCATGATTAACGATTATAAAACCGTTGATAACATTAAAATATTGCAATCTATAGACCATAATAATTCAACATCCGTTTGGCAGAAAGCAATGAATCATTAACTCCTGCTTCATTATCTATAAATTAATTAAAAGACACACGCAAAGTTTTATGTTTCTAAGTCCTCTGGTTCAAGCTGTGTACTGCCTGTCAAGCAAGTATTAGCGTTTTTAACCGACTTCAAAAAATGAGGAGATTCATATTTGACTATATTTTTTTATGTGTTTAGGTTGATAATATTAAAAAGTTTTGAACATCATAGAGATCAGAGACGGCATAAGGCGTGGGCCTCACGGAGTGAAAGGCTTTATGCCTCAGTGCCAAAGAGATATATGTAAGTAGACAGTTCGTTTCTTCGAGAAGAAAAAAATCTAACCGACGAAAAAACCGACTTCCACTATATACGTTACAATAAATATTAATTAAATCTCCTCCTTTTTATAAATCCCTCTTCTTGTGCTATGAGAGCCTATAGCCTAAATTTCCTGTATTAAATTTAGGCCACATGTAGGGATAGACGTACAGTATAATATTCAAAATGCTCACCATCGCCGTCAGTGAACGTTTCGAAGTCCTCCTCCATGGAGAACTGCAGCAACGTCTCGAAGCACGTGCGCGCGAACTCCTCCCGCTCGCGTAGTTCTTGCTCACTCTCTGAAATCAAATCAACTTGTTTTAATATAGTTATACAAACTAACAATCTGCTTTAGCGTTGCTTCGTAGATCTAAATTTTGGTACTCGAATTATAGTTTTTGTAGTTAATGTTACTTAATATATATAAATTACGTGTCACGGTGTGTGTCCGCGATGGACTCCCTAAACTACTTAACCGATTTTAATCAAATTTTGCACAACATGTCCAGTTTGATGGAACTTGAAAGATATAGCTTACATCTTAATTTATAGTCGTAATATTATTTGTTTAATATCTTACAAAGAATCAGATCCATAAGATTCTAACAGATGGCGGTGTAAGGTAATTAGTCTGCTAAATTGGATATGTAAACCTTAGTAACAGCAACGCGTGGCCGAATCTGCTAGTTAACTATAAGTTATAAAATAATAACAATAGAAGTTATTGATTGTATATAAAAAGCTTTTGAATCAATAATGTCGTATCGAGCTCCGCAAAGGCTAGTGTTAATATATATGTATGTGTATATTATAGTTGTTGAAAAGATGTGCTGAGGAGTTTCTTTCGCCGTTTCTTCTCTTCGATGTAAAAGCACCTTTCCGAAACGGTGGTAGAATAAAAAAAAATGACGTGCATAAGTGTATTGAAACATGAATAAATGATTTTGAATTTGAATTTGAATATACATATGTTATACTACCAGACCCGGCGAACTTCTTATTAACAACAACGTAACATTTTTCATCAACGCTCAGCTCCTATTGGTCATAACGTTATTACGCCTATAGCCTTTCTCGGGAACTGTACTATCCAACACAAAAAGATTTTTTCAATTCGAACCAGTAGTTCTTGAGATTAGTGCATTCAAACAATCAAACAAATAAACTCTTCAGCTTTATAATATTAGTATAGATTTCATGATATGAATTCATTGAAGTGAAATTTTTTAAGAATTCTATAGCGGCTAAACTAAGCGGCTAAACTTTAGCCGTTGGTCAATAATTTCACAATAAAAATAATATATAGAATAATTTTGGAATTATGTATTTTTTAATGCTACATTAAAAACAAATAAAAAGAAACAATGTTAGGGGTATAACCCACCAACGGCTAAACCCTACAAATTATTACCATATTAAAGCGAAATTTACGTGACATAAACTGACAGGACGTGACGTTTCTTGGGAATCTTATGGCGGTTATTATTTAATTATTGTAGCAGAACCTTATATTCTTGGACAAAACATTATTACTAAGGAGTATGAAAAATAGATAGTAGCTGATTCTCAGGCCTATTGAATAAGCGTACAAAATTTCATAAAAATTGGTCAAGCCGTTTCGGAGAAGTATTGTAACTAACATTGGGACACGAGAATTGTATATATAAGATAAACATCCCTAGCTCTTAAAAAGGTCAACATTTTTAATATAGTGCTCTATGTAATATTCATTTACTAAACAATAATTATTGGTTATTTGTAACAAAATACATGATACGAACAATAATATTTGTGACTCAAGTTAATGATTTCACTTTGTTATTAGTAATTACATTCGTCATTGAAAGTTGAATTCAACTATAATTTCAATTCCAAGTTACCATGTAAGTGAATCAAACAAAAAGTCTTATTACATACGATTCCAAATTACATGATCGTATTCAAGTGGAATGAATTTAATTTGATTTGATTGAAAGTGAAATTGAAATTAGTTTAAGATTACTTTCTTTCACGTAAATCTATACTCTATACTAATATATAAAGCTGAAGAGTTTGTTTGTTTGATTGTTTGAACGGGCTAATCTCAGGAAC
>DWJN01002159.1:0-15894 GCA_018248895.1 Carystus phorcus | reverse complement strand
TATATGCAAAGTTGGACCTCGACTTACGCGGCTATCTCTTGGTCCCACCTATCGCGTAAGTCCGGGGTATTACTGTAGTTAGAGCCTTCAGGGCTAGGGGGCGCCAGGGTTTCATTGCACATGGGCGATACACAAGCTAGAGCCGCCCCTGAATAACGGTAGCAGCGAACTGACTTATATATATGTTTACATCCCAATTGTATATATCCGTACCAAGCGTGAATAACTTACTAATTGGAAGCACATTTTGCAGGGCAGTAATTTTTATGTCTAACTTGCATCTGTAAATTCTGAATGTATGTTAATAAATACTTTTTATCTGTATGTGTATTTTTGAGTTTTCAGATCACTATGAATTAAACAATCCTATTATGCATTATAAAAATATATATGCAAGTCGTATCAACTTATTCACGCCTGGTACGGAAATTATGGCATTAAAAATTGTCGGTACTGTTGAAAAGTGAGGTTAGCGCCTTATTAATAATCATTAATATCTATTATGAGAGACTTGGTTGTAAGCATGCTTTGTGTTGAACATAATCCTGAAACTTCACTAATTTTTAATTCACGACGCTTAAAGATATTGTGTCAGAAAATTACGAATATAGAACATTGATCTGTTTATTGAGTGAAGATTTGTAGTGTCATTTTCCTTAAATATTTCGTTTTATTTAAACCAATTGATGAGTTGTTTTACAATTGTATTCAATGTTAAAGAATATTAATTAGTGTAAACAAAATTAGCTTTATACCATGCAAACATTGGGAAAATTTTCTAAACACGATAAATGAATTAAACTTAAAAAAATGTATAGACGGTTACAATGTATTGTATTTAAATTCTGTATAGTATTTATATGTCTATAACCTGTTGATTAGTAGAACTGTAATTTGTATATCACAACAAAAACAACTATTACAATTGGACCCTGTTAAGCAGAAAAGATCCAGTCAACACATTATATGCAATCGAATTACATACTTAATCTACTAATCAATAAGGTCGATTTACTCAAAATTACAAAAATGCTGATGGATCTTTTCTGCTTAACTGGGTCCAATTGTGAAGACGTTCGTAAGTCATAAAAGGAGTGTCATTTTTTATCGGAATAAAAAACAATAGACAAACAGCAGAGTTAAAACTGATTAAATAATACCATAACGCAATCGCATTAGTAAACTAAATAGCGAAGCGAGGTCCGTGACTTTGATATCGTGAATGTCACCGCACGAATGAGAACCTATCGATTTGTTCGACAGAGCGGACCGCGGGGCGGCGCGCGCGCTTACTGTCGTAACATCACACGTTCAAGTGTTTTGTTTTGATACAATACAATATAATTCTAGTAATTTTACCGACAAAACTATCGCACATGTATAACAAACCAGAGTGAATTCAAATTACAAGATTATTTAACTGAAATTCAATAACCAGTGTTTTAAATTTATATAAATTTCTTTAATGTTTTTCAATTTTGTGTTATACGCGTTTTAAAATTATTGTAAGCAAAATCGAATTATCTATTTGCAAGTGTAGTATAAAAATAAATTTACAATTATTATCGACGCCGCGATGGATATTAAACCAAGTAAGTTTAAATATATTATTTTATTATTAATCGTAATAATATATTTAACTTCATTTTTATAGTTAACAGTTCTAAAAGTGTTAGTAGAATCAATAATTGAAACAAACATTATGCTTGTTTTTAGCTTTAAAACATGTAACTCGTATTTTACATACAGAGATATATTTTTTTAAAGTGTCACCGACAACGTGCAAATATTTCTGTCTTCTAATTTAGTCTTAAAGGAGCCTTGACATTATCATTACATTTTTATGTATGGCTTCAACCCATTAATAGCCCACTACTGAGCACGGGTCTCTCTTCATCACTGAGGAGGTCTAGAGCATACTCCACCACGCTGCTACAAAACAAATACCTCCTTTAATTCTACCATCTGATCCACTGTCTCAATCGCCATCTGTGACTTGGGTGCAGTGTCCGTGCGACCGTGATTCATCTGTCAAGTGCACGCGGGTGCGCACGGAATTAGCCTCGATAACGTCTTATGTGGCTGCAGTTTATTTTAGTTCATGCGCTATTGAATTGAGGTTCTTTAAGTTTGCAATACGTGAATGAGCATCGCTTTATGGATTCTCCTTGAATTTGGTTACATAAACGATTATCAATGAACATCTTCTTATCTATGTAAAAGACTATAATACAAGAATACTTTATAAACTTCAACAATAACGAACTTACTTACTTACTTACTTATGTAAGGTAAAAATAATAAAAATACATTAGTTTCTTTTTATCATTATACATATAAACACGATTCGAGAAAATTATTTACCTGTAACATTAATGTATGCCACAAAGGAGAATCTAATGAGTTTATCATTTGATCGTTAATATAAAGTTAATAGTTGAAAAGATTGAAGAAATGTTGAAAATTAAGGTCGAAAATGCGCCTCGCTGCGCATATTCCATTGGGTAGTTTCCAACGGTTATCTTCAGATAGTAATCGGTAATCTTTCGGTAAGAACTTTTAACGCGTGGATTAGCAACTACCAATATGTCAATCCGCCGTAGAGCAGTTGTGGCTTGAAGCCAAAGTTCGAATCGTTCCGCATGAACAGTCACTAGTAATTTTACTTTATTCCCAACTACGATCGGATCGAAAACCAACGTATTAGATACTTGTTATTGAAGCAAAACTTCTGAAGAAACTCAAGATAATCCAAACCGAGTCCAAAGTTAGAAAGAGCAACAATCCCTCAAACCAACATTCCCAATTCTCGTAAAGTTTCCTCTTCGTGTTCGTAAGATTATTATTACAGATGACTTACTACTTCGCCACTCGACATTCGACGGTGTCTGTGGGAGCTTTTTCTAAATATGGATGCCAACGCAGTGTTCAAATTTGACGAATTTGCACGGGTATAAAAGTTGAATAAGCTTCTAATTTAAAAACATGGGTAATGATGAATCACGGAGAATGACATCTGATTCATTTCAGTCATGATAAACGACAAATTATAAAATAAATATTATTAAGTATGATAAAAATCTTCGAAATGTTACTCGCATAATAGGGAAATCTTAGTATCGGAGGCGTGTCAAAATAATAAAAAATGTAAATAGGGATCCGTTGAACTAAATTTTGTTCTAACCAAACACAAGTTTTGGAGGCAGAAGTTGGACGGGCGACACCGCTAATTTGAATTGGTAGTTACTGGAAATCGAGACGATTAATCGGAAGACCAGGCGTATCAATCGATCGAAGTATTCACTCCATTACAATTCACGATTCCCGAGAAAAATTGAATTGACTGAAATGAAAATTCAAGTAGAATTGGAATTCAGCCTTCTTTTGTAGGTACGTGCAGTAATTTATTGGGTTTTCTACAACTGTCTATGAATTTTTCATGCTACCACTACCGTACTGATGTGTTTAAACAGGAAAATTATCGACAGACATTAACGTAAGTTCTTAATAACTACGAGAAAAACACAAATAATCAACAAATTCTAAATTTTACATTAACACTAATGTACGACAATTACTACTGTAAAATCCAGACTAGTTATAAGTCTTAAAGCAATCTTCTATGTTTATAAATATCACACAATGTTATGATACTACAAAAAAGTTATCCAATGCCTGACTATAACAAATTTTATTTTCGTTCAATTCTTTGTTCCACACGCGATAAAATTCTGATTGGAAGGAGGTCGAATCAGTAAATCAATACTTAACAATAAACCATTGTTATTATTCAATCCCGATCATTAAAGATTCAGAGCGATGAATATCACATTTTGTGTTATCTTTTTCGTTTTACTCTTTAAATTTTCATGCGCTTTTGCTGCATAAACGTTTAGATCGTTTGCATTTTGGGAACTATCTCTCTTTCTTCTCTATTTTCTAGCATATACATCGATTGGGGCATTTGGTGTTTCTGATGTCTATGGGAGGCGGTGTCATTATATTAACAAAAATTCATTAAAAAAGTCCCTTCTATGGCAGTTTCAAATTGTTTCCTTGTTTTGGAACAGCTTCAAATTTCCTCTTGGCTTGGATTTGTAATAGCTAAGGAATGTCATTACAAATCTTTGGAGAGCAAATCGTTTTCCTTATCAATATTAAGAAAGAGAAAGTTAACACTATTGCTTTTTCAGCTGTCCTTAAAATAAATACGCAGAAACCAGATTTATATCCTTTCTAAGCAATTTTGTTATCCATTCGGATTCATTCGTAAACATTTGATTGGGTAATAAATGTTAAAGTGATCGTATAGTTATTATTAGTGAAATAAACGCTGGCGATTTCGAAACAAAACCCATGTTCAACGGTAGGAATAGTAGTTCTTTAATGATTTGGAGCATTCAAAATTATAAACCCGCCCATTATAGTTTATGCGTATTAAAAAGGTTTTATGGGACGTCTTTAATTATGATGATACTTATTAATAATAAAATAATTCATAGAACCAATGTGGACTTTTGTCTGAAGAAATACAAATAAATGTCTTATACTTGAATGACAAAAATCAAAGAAATAGAAGAAAATAAAAAACTACTTCAGCAAAGAGTGCACTAATGGCCAACGATTGCAAAAATTAAGAAACTTGTTATTTGGATAAATTACCTTAATTAATGACAATAGGAATAAAACTTAAAGAACGACGACCAAGAAGACTGACCTGATACCAAATCCAAGTAGGTAGTTAAGCTCATGGTTTGCCACGAGCAAGGATGTTTCGTTTGAATTAAAGAATTAATATTACTACAGGGTTATATGTAAATAAACCGTTAATAAATAAATTAAATAAAACATAACTTTAATATAACTGAGCTGTTAAGTATTAAATAGCAGAACTCTTACCATCGAGTTTAGATATTGTTGGCGTCAGCGTTTCAAAGCACAAGTTAAAGAAAGGCGTTTAATGTATTTTCAGATGCTGTAGTATATGTGACCATCCGATATCCTGAAACAAAATCCAACTTTAATGGTTTAACAGATTCTAGAACATACCAATTGAAAAAAATATTCAGTATTAACCTACATTATAAAGTTAAAGTAAACTACATGTTAAATAATGAATTGTTTTTTCTTTAAAATTGTTTCATTTTCAATAAAGGTAACCATCAAATGACTTTATAACTAAGTATTTATAATATATTTAGAAATATAATTATATTAAGAAAGTTATTATACTCGTAATTAGATAATTAAGAATTAAGCATAAAAATTGAACATGACATTGTTGCTATATTACGTCGTAATTTTTTTACCAATAAATTTTTTTGTCATTGCTGATATTTTTTATTTTCTCTGTCATGACGTCATTTAGCTGTAAATGTGACGTCGACATAGATTCTATTACTTCTTTTGTTGCAGGAAACATAAAATGACGTCAGACTAAGTACAATGCATATGTATTTATTATAAGTTATTTTAATTTAATTTTATATTTACTTTCCCGCCGAATGGTAATTGGTTATGCCGGCTTGGGTCATAAAGCTTAATCATTAACTTCATCGAATTCATCTAATATTTGGCAACCTCCCAAAGATGGTTTATATGAAAGGGTTTCTATGCCAGTATCAAAACATTGATTTTTTAATACCGTTGTTTTTCTGCTTTTGACTGTAACGACAAACGACATTAATCCAATTTTAACTAATCTTACATTTGCTATTTATAAATAAGATAATATAATAACATTCTGATAACGATCTATATATAATTAAACCAACCGAATCCGTCATAGTCTAGTAACTGAAATCGTTCCGATTAATTGTTCTCTAAATGGGATTACGTCATTCGCATTTCAGTAAGCAAATTAATTCTCAACAGACAAGGAGGCTATTCCCCAGTCAATGCAAACCATTACAACATCAAATGGGCTACGTCTGCCATTTATCATCATACGAGCTGATCTTAGAGACATTCCGCAATATATTAAATAATAAATCGAATCCAATCCTAATACTTGATAACTGAGTATAGAAAAAATAACAGGTTTTCATCTGTGATTCTAGAAACATCTACATTGACGTTATTCCTCCATGACGTTGAGAACGATTACCATAGAAATTTAGGTATTTTCGAATCTAAAGTAAAATTTGGAGTGAAGTACGGTCTGGTGGTGAACCAGACCACAAGGCGGTTGCAATTATTACTCATCCGAGTGTGAAAGTGTTAAGAGTATTACTTCATTTATACGTATAATATTCGACCGCAACGGTACGCAAGTGAAAGTCTTAATACGAAGAGTGAAAGAAGAGAATACTATTAGAATAATTTTATTTATTTACTTATATATACATTTTTTATTACAATCCCCGAATGCCATGTGATTTTCGAAACAGGTATCCGATTTGTTTGAGTTACATTGCTAATCCCCACACGTAATGATTCTTACTTTTGTATTTAGCTAATTCTTGTAATTGCTACAAGTGTAGTCTGCTAATCCTGTAGGCTCGTTTCATGAATTTATGACTAGGGAGCATGAGAATGCGTATTTTTTTCTCATCTTTTCTTTCTTAGTCGGAAACGTATCGGGAACAGTTTTGATTACACGGCATAAAAATATCTCCTTGGACTAAATTTTAAACAATTCTCGTATCCACTTACTCCCAAAATTCCTCAAGGTCCGTATAAACATTTATGAAAGACACGAACAGAAGGAATATAAAAATATAGTCTGTTTTGAATCAATACGTATGCAGCAAAAATGCTGATACTAAACGTGTCGAATACACACGTATAAGTGAATGTACTCCCTCGATTGCGGTAGGAGCGAGTTCAGTGAGCAGTGTCGTAAGACGACACTTGATGCTTTTAGTTTTAACACGACACGATCTCAAAACATTGCGTCAAACTATTTCATATCTCGACGGTAAAAAGCGAGACACGCGACCAGTATTTGTCGTTCTGGTTTGATTACGACGTTCTATTATCGTATTGTATAACTCGAGGAGCACGTTCAATTGTTCGTTGACAACTGTTTCCTAAATATTGATAGAGGTGCGAAAACCATCTCGTATTTTCTGAGAAGAAACATCAAGACCATTATCGACTGATTGACAGTTCTCTATAGCAAGGGATCCTCTACACCTCAGGACTTGTCCTTGGTATCTTTCAGCTCTGAACTCACTTTAGGAAAGTCTATCTATCTTTAGTTACAGTAATAATTAAATATTTACACTTCATTACTATTCCTACTAATTATAAGAATACATAAATTTAATCATTCTCTAAAGCGTAATACACTTTTTGTTAGTGCTGACAAATTTTTGTTTTCGTAAGTCAGCTCATGTTAATGTTATCTATAAAAAAATACTGAAATATCTTAAATACCTTAAAACATTTTGAATTACTATATTAATTTGCATCTATACTGATAATAAATGTTTTATATTCAAATATAAAGAAAGTTAGTTAAACAAAACCAAATTAAATGATAATTTTATTCAAAACAATTTACATTGCATGATCTGTCTTATTTTCTTACTCCAATTCACGCTCTGTTGATCATTGATGAGATTATTTGAATAAAAGATTATGATTTGAAGCTTCTAATAACTAATCCGTGTAATTAAACATCTGCGAATCACGCTCATCGCTACATTTTTGGGTCAATCATAACGAAGCAGAGTTGTCAAACTAGAGCAAAGTCAAAACGAAGCGAAGCCAAAAAATTCTCATGAAATTTGCACAAATACGCGCACATTTACACATTTGCGGGTTTTTACTTTGTGTGTATAATCTCACCAAGTGTTGGGTCTCCAATTTCCATTTGACTGTGAGGGATTTGACGCTTTAGTTCACATGATACGCGCTCAAGTAGTTACGAGTACTTGCACGATTCAACGCTTATCAGTCGTATCTCGATAGAAATATAGTGGAAATGAGAGGGAATTTAATATGTTAATTTTTAAGACGCCTCGCTGCGCTTCGATACTCTAATCTACCAATCGTCCAATAGCCATGAAATGGGTGTTCCTTTTGAGATAATTATAAATTCACCTCTTTCTACATAATATAAGTTATCTGGACATCAAATTCCATCTAATAGAAATTGATGGCTAGGTCCAAAGGTTGAACGCACTAAATTAGTAAAAACCTATTAGCACTCCTCTTCACAGCATCCATATCATAGGTAACTTCAAATATGAACACGGGGAAGCAATTCCAGTCCTTCACAGTGTACATGAGAAATGACAAGCCTAACATCATCCTTATTACCGGTATATACGATAGGATATTAGAACGAATACTCAAAATGCGCTGGACTAAAGAGTTCCAAATCTTCGCTTCAATTTTCAGCTGTAAATATCATTTGAGCCGATATCTTTATGACATCATATTTAATAACCTTGTAGCCTTCAGTTCTAATTAAATATTTACCCTCGAGTAACCGGTCGAGACAAGTATTTATTCTCAGGTAATGAGTGTTTGCGATATTTCACTCATAATATGCTCATGTCAATCTTAGTGCACGGATATCAACTGTGATGTATTTATGCTGTACCTTGGTTATATTATCTTTAAAAGCCGAATAACCTAACGAAATTTCGTAAACCACTTACAACCTTGCGATTGTATTGTTTCCGACCTTTGTGAAATTCATTATCTAAAACCTTAAACCCACATCCACATCAGACGGCAGACCCCACAACAAATAAATTCTCGTAATTAGTTTTATGTCGTGGATTAATGTACATTAATGCGCTTTAAAAGCTAACCATGTTTTCTCTGCACACACTGATAAGTCGGAAGTCACTGACCCCATTCTTAAGCGCCGTTTCGTAATGAGTAATTACTAGGTCGGAAAACTGTCGCGGTAAATTTTGTCACTAGGATTTTCTATACGTAAAATTTCAATCTTCATATCCTGTATATTAACAATTCTCCTGATTCCTGAATTACTTGAATCTAGGACAATAAGTGGTGCGACTAATTTTATCTTCGATTATGCATAGTTCTGGATTATTTCCTAAGGATTATTCCTTAAGGTAATAAATATCTGAAAGGCTTAATTCATAAGTCGACTGTAAACGCTAACCTTCTACTTAATTTCATTAATTAACCACCTTTGTAATACAAATAAAATGGACAGAGAAAGGTTCAGGGAACTGACGGCCAACTTTCAGTAGTGAAGAGGCACGATAAGAATACAATGTAATACAAATACCTTCAGGGAAACATTCCTCATCTTATTACATTAAGTCAATAATTTTCTGTCTATTACTTGTAAAAAAATTTATAAGGGTTTTAATTAAACCCTTTTTAAGGGTACACAGGAAAGTATTTAATGACATGCAACGATAATTATAAATCACACATTTTAGTATTTACACATATATATATATATATAAATTCGTCTGAATATCAGAAAAGAGGAAGACCTATATATAAATTTGAAATTGAAAAAATCGAATTCAATACGAATTACCTTGATGTTACAAATAGAACAGAGAGAAAGTTCCCATTTTTTATCTACAGCATACAAAAAAACAGACATAAACATAATGACGATGACGTTGAACATGTTCATTTCTCTTTATCAAGATCACGGCTATAATCAAAAACAACTTTTTGTGTCAACCCGGCTGAAGTGACAGCTGACCGTACGTGGTGTCAGAGTATTAAGAACAGAACATCAAAAATTCGAAATAAGTGGAACGAATATAATCGAAAATAAGTGGAGCGCCGAGTTAAAACTTAATGAAAACAATAAAAAAGTACATAACTACTTTTCGAGGATTTGGGTATTCTTCCTTACTACAGCAGAAGTACTGTTACATACTGTTTTTTACCGTGACCAGCATACTGGCTGCAAACCAACTTATTGTAGAAGTAACTTATTAACAAGCATCACCACAATATTGCTAGTTAAGACTAAAGCAGACCCGTTACTTGTGTCTTTCAGCAATGCAATCGAAAGACGTAAAAAGCGTATTACGTTTGATTGCAAAATGGGCAAGCAAAAACCCTCAATCATGAAACAGAGTTCGGTTGTGATTATATTAGATGATACAGAACCCAACGACCTCTAACATTCGGGATCATACGCCACAGTTCGTTGTTAAACAAGGTGCATTGCGAGCAAGTAAATTTGAATTAAACTCCAGAATAGACAGAACTCTTAACACCCTTTTTGAGGCCGCATTAATTGAATATGTCCATTATAAATCTCTCTTAGACCTATTTTCGTAACATTGTCTGTATGTATGTGAATACAGTACCGCTCTACACTATCTAAGAAACGTGTCATGAAAGTGTAAGGTTTCAAATAAGTTACAAGGTTTGCTGCGAAATTAGACGGTATTACATTCCCAACAATGACAACATCAATAAAAGTTTCAACATCAGTAAAAGATAACACTACTAACAACACGCTAATGAATATGCACACGATGTCATTCACGATCCGATTAAACGACAATTCACACACAATAGATACGAAAAATCGAATGTTACCACGACAATACCATCTAACATTGAACAATTGAATAACCAATGATGCAACAGTCATTACCACGGTTGTGCTATTGTTATCAAACGTGGCCAATTTCTATTGAACTCCGGTACAAGAGTAGAACATCTCGAATCGTTCAATGCGCGCGTGCCTCTCAATATTGGCTGTGAGGAACACCTGCACCAAATAACAAAGAACTCTCGCGCCTCCCACATGTGAATGTAAATTTAAATAGCAGCAAACGCATGTGAAGGTTCATTTGTGAATGGACGGGTAACACCGTTGCAGCACTTGGCCTCTTTCGCAGAAACAACCAAGCTAGGGTAACATTATCAAGATCATACAGATTATTTCCATTGTGAGCGATGAACTCACCCACGAAGTTAATTGTGATGTTTACTTTGATGAAACAGTTAGTGTGTATCCGTTTAAAATTGGGACTTTCGTAGTTTCCGGTTGTGATTTTTTGCTGAACAAAAAATTTTTATTTCGTATAAAGATGACTTGTTTTTATGTAACCGGCAAACGAATAGACGGACCCGTGATGTTTAATGGACACCAAAGGCATCACTGATGTATTGCCAACCAATTAAGAAGAGAGAAAGACAGATTTACAAAACTATGGCTATCTAATTTTTACTGTGCATTTTAGATCCAAAATTTGGCATAAATTACTATTCAACACTAAATAAAATTTATTACAATGTTAATTCGCTAGTATATTTATAAACAATACCAATCTCTTTAAATATGGTATTGTGGTAAATAATGAAAATTTAACCAGTGGAGTAAGTCAAGTTTAAGTAAAGAACAACCAAGCGACACATTTGACGTAAAAGGACGTTGTAAACAAGCTACTTTTAGAACATATTCCTTTTATAGCTGTCACCCAAAAATGGACTAAAGTAACTGAACCATCTGCGTAAAAGTTGTTAAGAATATACAAGAACAATTTTAACAAGTCCTTCTACAGAACAGAACATACATCTTAAAAAATATACTTGTATTAAGCAAATGCGTCCCAAAAAGACTTCTTGTAATAATTCTGTAATTTAGTATACCTTTAAAGAAACCTATTCTATATATCTTTATTTTGCTAAGTGACTCTGTTACGTTTAACACACACGCAAAAAACATCTTTTTGAAAACATTAATTACTTTTCACTAAACTAGACCATTTTTTTGAGTTGAAGTAAAAAAATGAAGCATTCTTTTCCAGAGGTAATTTCAAATTTCAAATATATTTAACAGTTTATTCAAGTTTTGAACTTGCAAACTTTTCAAAAGTTTCAGCAGTTCTTTCAATTAGTTCGCCACGAGTCATCTCGGCTCCTGAATTATAGATAATTTTCTTTAGGAGTTCTGCATGGTTCTTACATATAATATTCAAGGTAGAACTTACTTTAATTGCTACAAAAACTTTAAGCAACTTACAAACTCCATTAGTAGTTAGGAAGACATTTAAGAGGCCATCTAGAAGTTTTTATGACGATGCAACATTTATGGCTTGGTAGTGGTTTAATTAAACTTTAACATTATCCTGAAGGCAATTGGAGAAGAAAACTAAAAATCAAAGTTAACGTTGACATCAATTCCTGTGTCGCTAATGAAGAAAATTATAAAACGATTCGCAATTAAACTAATCCAGACGGAACAATTAGTCTTAACTCAGGAGAATAATCGTATTTGCAACTTAATACTGACTGCACCATCTGTCTAAAAACTGCAGTATTCAAACCATATTTCCATGTACCATTTTCCAAAATTAAACATAAAACACAAAAATTACGACAGTAACTTCAAAATTATGTTGATAAAACAAATTTCCGAGAGTTTGCAATGAATTCCTCTTACAACATTTCCCAAGAGACATCGGTGTACCTCTGCACTAGAAATTGCTCGTAGACAGGTTTCTAAAGCTTACAATTTTCCAGTTTCGCATTTTCCTGTGTAGTCAGATATTTTCCAAACAAACATGATGAAGTTGCACTAAATTATTCATCAAGAACTAACAAACGAGTAACTTATCCTCTTGAGCTTCAAGTTTGGTCCAGAACATATTGCAATAACTGGATTGTAATGATTTAATACTAATGGATAATTCCTGAAACTGAAATTGACTTGATTGATAACTTCAAATACAAAGATAATAATCGACTTTATTACATCTATATGAAGGTTACGATTGAATGTAAACATTGTGAAATAACAAATGATAATTAATTTTATCTCTATCATTGCCCAATGCAATTTTGTACACGTTTTATTTCTTCCGGAATATTTCAGCGTGAATTGTAATATTATTTCTTAAGGTTACTTATTTATTGCTATTAAAACACGTTTGCATAAACTAATTTATTAAGTTGGACATTGAAATTGTTTAAATGTCGGAAAACAATAAGTTCCGTTATATTATCAGGAAATGTATTAAACGGAAGCAAAATAACGGTAACATGCAAATCTTTCTCATGCAATACTTCAATGAAAAATTATGTGTTTAAACTTAAAGTATTGCAGCGGACTCTTTTTACACATTGACCTATTAAGTGCACAGATTTATTTCTATAGATGTCTGATGAAATTGACCTTTATGTAAGCACCAATCTAGGAGTTAGTAGACACCTGTTGAGACATGCAAAAACTTGACTTACTAAACACTTCCCCAATTTCAATATCGAGACATTGAAAACAAAAGCGCCTTCACCTTGTAAAGTAAACGTAAACTGGGTCGTACATATCGCTTTATTAATATAAACTCACATTTTATTGCTAACCGTATCTGATCATGAACGGTATAATACGGAAGCGAGTTTATGTACTCGTAATTTAATAATAATGAATTATTATCGCCGTGACGCGATTTAGTTCAAAACCTTAAGGAAATGCTTATAAAGTTATTTATTGATATTCAAATCTTTATTTCTTAATATCAAAAAACCTGTACTGGTGTTGGATATGTAAATCTATAGGTAATAATCAATTAATTCGTGTGTTTATGTATCCTTTTAGACTCTGAAAAAGGATTTGTTACCAAAATAATATTGATCTGACACATGGTTAACGATTTCCAGTCGAAAATGCTTATTTTTTGCATTTTTTTGTATGCCGTAAACAGGCAAACTAGCAAACGGTACATCATCACCGTCACCCATGGACATTAGCAACACCAACGATATCACCAACGCATTGCCTAAAAATCATCTGCAAGAACGAACCTTTTTTAAAAGCCTAATTCCTATAAACAATGTATGTACATGATTAATTTGATGGTCGTTAAAAAATACGTCACGAGTTTAATGGTACACTTACAACGTAGATCAGCGGTGGTGGCTGACCGTTAGCCGAGGTAAGTTCGCGGACTGTTTACCAAGTGGGCATTCAATTGAATTGAATAACGAGCCCGCGAGATGGAAATGCTAAGTGGTTAGGGATGTACTGCTGCATCGTATCTAACCGAAACTCCGAAACAACCGATATCCGTTACATATAAAAAAATATATTTTTTTTTAATTACTAGTTAATGCTTGACTACAATCTCAGTTGATAGTAAGTGGTGATGCAGTTTTGTGGTGATAGAGGGACTCCTATTCACTCTTGACTTTATAATGACTTATGCTCGTTGTACATTTTATATTTATTATATATATTCAAGTGGTATAGGTTGGCGACGTTTTCTACCTGTTGTAAATAAAAGTACATATTCAATCTGAGACACGATAATTAACACAATTTTCTGTTATATATTAAACTATGCAGATTAATTGCAGGCATGATAAACTATGTGTTTAGTTTTCTTTTTTTTTGGGAAACTACTCGAGTTCAATAAGAAAGTGTTTTGACTCAAGCCATATGAACTGCATATCTTTAACATAAAACCCATTTTCCCACTTTTCTTCTAGTGTCGCGTAATACGTTTTGACATAAGACATTTCAATTTTATCAATACCCTACATCTTAAAGATTGGAAATGGCTCCATTCTCGTATCCGTGATTATATCGATAACTATAACCGAATATGTTAGACATCCCTGGTTTACTGCATTTGCTATTTCCATCGCAGATTTGTGCGGTATTACTGATAAGAGAAAGTTCTCTGCGTGTCTGGCTGATGGAAGAAAATGCTTTAGTGCGAGTAAATTCTTGATGTTCAAAGTGAAAGAACATTAAAGAGGATAAGAGAATAGGAGGAGATAAGAGTTGTATTCGACCCAATATCTGAGTCACTTGAATACATCATGTAAACCAACCTAAAATAAAATACGATGCTCAAAGAGTATAGCTCAAGATTTTATGTGTACTTAATTTTGCCGGATTATAAAGTCAAACATCTTTACCGTAGTAAGATCCAAAGGAAGGATTTATTCACAGGCTACCATTTTACGAGTTTATTCCAATTCGTTTTGAAAAGTTTCTCCGCGTCACTGGAGTTCAACTGTGAGCACGATCCATGCAACTGGATCAAAATATCGACGTACAAAAATCATCGTAAGTACTCTATCATTAGCGTATTAAAAATTATGAACAAGGACTAATAATCCGCCGTCTAAATTAAATTAAGATTTTATACTCCAAACAAAAAAATACTAATTCAGATATTAAAGCGATAAGAAGTTGCTTGTAAGTTTTCTTTCACACCCCGTAGACATTTATTAGAAATTCGAAAACCAAGCTCTTGCTCCAAGATTAAATTACTTCAATTTCCAAGAACAATTTAAAAATACCTGTGTTTTATCCTTTTTTCTTTCACCTTTGTACTTTATACCCTTTTATACTGTTAACACGTAATGTCATCAATCAGTTAATAATTAATTCTCGGCTCGACCCGGAACTACATTTTCACATCCATTGCGGGTTTTCAAACCTACTTTCAAGTCGTTACACAATGAAATTGACTTATGACGAGACATCTTTTCATATCAGGGGTAATTCATCTTTCTAAATTAGCAGGCTCCTCTGTTAGTAATGGAAACGTTACCCTTTCACTTACGCTGTTAACTTTCCAGTGACGTCACTGACTTTAGTGATTTATTGTTCTGAGACGGAACTATCTTGCTTTCTCACTCATTGATAATTTGAAACAAACCCTGTATTTCACATAACAGCTACTGATTTTGTGGTACATATTAATACTTATACTTAATTAAATTATATTGAAGCTTCTCTTGTAATAATTTAAAGTAATCTTACAACTTAAACATGACCTACTTGCTACCGTCCGCATAGCCTGAAAATTTGTACACGATTCTACAACAATATTATATACTAGATGAACCAGCAAACGTTGTTTTGCCATATAGATTATTATTTTAGAACTATTTTGATAACCATAAAAATGCTTATAATGGGTTAACCTTAAAAGCTAGACATATGCTGTCGCGGACTTTTATTTA
>DWJN01002158.1:0-15897 GCA_018248895.1 Carystus phorcus | reverse complement strand
ACAATTTTTATGGTTATAAAAATAGTTCTTAAATAATAATTTATATGGCAAAACAAAGTTTGCTGGTTCATCTAGTTGTACATAAAATAAAATCCATATGTTTAATGTTACTGAGGTTGTTGTTTCTAGTAGTTTTTGACTTTCGTTAAGCGAGCTGTAAGTTCCTAAAACGAAATAAGTAATTTGGCTTTGACTATTATGTATGTAACGTGTGGCAGTATCTTTTAATGAATTTAGGTTTCACTTTAATAAGTTGTATATTACTATGATACTGTGTCAATCTTGCAAGTTACTTCTTTTTTATCACTCTTTTATTAGCTTGACCTGTATGTAGGTATGTAACGGAATCTTTGAACTCGAATGTTATTCGCTTTAAACGGTCAAAGTAATTAAAATTTTAACAGTTATTAAGAACAGATGACAATACATGATTTTAGTAAATTTATCCCATTGTTCTCATTTTTTGTGTTACTAAATAAAGTTTTATTGAGTGTACCGGTTTGGATGTTTCTTTTTGTATTCGATAGTTGGTACTTGTTATGAGGTCCCGTTTAAATATAATCGACGTCTGACAAGTACTTTTCGAATTATCCCTAATGATACGTATAAAATTATTTGATGTGTCATTCGGTATCGGAATATTTAATACGACGTATTTAATTGAAGTTGTTTTTCTCTTGTTCGAGTTTTTTTGTTGACAAGTAAGTCACATGAATGAAACTAACAACCCCGCATCATAACATTTTTATGAGCGATTAAAGTAAATACGTCCAAAACGTTTGAAAAGTAAAATGGTAAAGAAGAAATTTGGAATAAGGTTCGTATCGTTCAAAAGATATCGTAGAAATTTGGGAGATAACAACTTAACGGTGTACGGGTAACGTTACAAATAAATACGTTATAAGAATTTGCCAGAAACACTTCCGCGTTAAGCTGGTGCAACGGTTCAAGTAAGCTGGTGTTATAGATCCCAACGGTCTGAAATATAGAACCTGTCGCCATCGTTCTTTGGCAACTCGCAGTAGAGATAGAGAAGATCCGGATGCAGAAAAGGGTGGAAACTGAAGATTTTACATATTGTCGTTTGTTTGCAGAAGCTCGTGACATGTCGAGGAAGGGCGGGTGTAGCACAGTGTGATGCGGCGCCCAGACAGCTGGGTCGCATGGCCGGCGGTGGCTATCGCGCTGCTGCTGGCCAATGATACATCCTCAACAGAGTTCCTCGCGCCCGGAAGTAAGTATTTTAATGTTCTAACCTATAAACTTAAGTCTTTGCTTAACATAAAATATTTCTGACGATTTAGTAAGGAAACTCATTATATTTTTAACGAAGTGTGGGTGTGGGAAACAGTTTAGAATAATAAAATGTTTACGTCGTAGATTAATGCTATGTGTCAGGTGTCCATTTTATTTTATTGATTGCGCGTAAATCAAGCTACACTTGTAAGAAATGAAACCTCTTTGGGATATGTATGAATTTAATTTACAAACTTTTATTAAGTTTCACCTGCCCCATGTCTGTCTGTGTTTACAAAATAAATTTGACCCACTTCTCGTTCGATTGAACTGAAATTAGGCACACATGTATGAGTCAGTCTCATCATTTCTTCCCTAACTCGCCAAAAGATGTGTGGCTTGTACAATGCTTATCTGTGTTAAAAACGTCGTATTCAAATATTCTATCAAAAATAATACGCGTATCTTTCACTAGTAGACAAGGCGAACTTGGTATTACCTTGGAACATTTGTCCCGTTTTTTAATTTAAATTTGCTTTAATTTAAATTAAAATGCTGCTAGTATCTGTAAGTAGGAAAAACAATTGGGAGTTCTAGACGCTTCTTCCATGACCACTCACCGAGGGGTTTTATTGAAACGATGGCGTAATTCCACGTTCACAAAGTCTTGTAAAAAACAACTTCGAGTACCTAAATTATTTGATTTGTACCTTTTTCGAGCCTAATTTTATGTCTACAGTAAATCCACATAATCCAAATTTACTTTAACAGAAAATACATATCTATATTATTAAACTAATATAAACACCGCAGATTTAGAAATAACAGAGGAGGAATTTTAATAATGTTTTTTTTATAAATATAATTCTCATTTCAGCGCGGAAGAACCAATTTAAAATTACAGACATAATTCCTAATTTAAATGTGTAAATTTTATTATTTACTAATATTACCGGAGACTTTATATTTTGTAAAAGAAAAAACTATTGAGACATAATTCAAGGTGAAGTGTTAAAATTTTGGCGGAGTAGACTAACGGTTCAAGGTTAATGTTAGGCATAGGCTAGATAAATAAAATACATAAAATGGAGTTTTAATAGTCAACAAGCCGATTATATTGATTTATGAACATGTTTCCTTTTAAACAATTTATTGGTATTCTCCACCAATAACCAAACACTTCTGAACCTTGAAGAACACGATAACATTTTTAAATCGATATTTTTTTTTAATTTGTGATAGTACAAACAAGTTCTACTTGGAACGTGTATTCTACAACATTGATTTATATAAATCTTTTATCATTCATAAATACGTAAATATCGTAATCGTTCCAAAACTATGTATTCTCTCTTTTATTAGACTCAAGTTCATAAAACGGCTATGGTATGAATCATTTGCAAGTGATTGTTTTAGTTGGTTCATTTATTGAATGAAAGGTAACCTTCCCTAACGCTACTATATTATATCTAAAAGCAATTAAAATGTAAAAGTAATTATCTTGCAGACAAATGCACTTTTCCAAAAAAAAAAACTGCTCATATTGCATGGGCAGATACTTAGTCACTGTGCTCCAAAGTTATTAACAAGCACAACTTCAGAGGTCCGAACCCGCGCCGGATGTTTTCGAACACTTCCACTCCACGGCCATTGATCTTATCCGTCCGTGAGGCCACTCATGGGTCGCAACTTTATTTTTATTTATTTTTACAACATTTTTGTTGGTGCTGTTGAACTCGGCAATGGCTTTCTCGGTATCGTAAGATAACGATTCTACACCAACAGCCGATGTGTTGTTTGTTTGTTATTCTCCTCCGTCGACACCGACGCCCGCGCCGCCTCGACGAGCTGAGGCCTCGTTTAGGAGGTGCCTCGTTATCTTATGAACAGTCGAAATTCAGTCGACCGTGTAATGTATGTGCAGATATCGAACTTCGCGGTAATTTTGTCGGATTATTATCAACACCGGAAAACTATAATCATGCTACTAACTACATCACACCTATTATAGTCTGTTTAGTTTAATTTCTGTGTCCTAAGCTAGTTGCGTTTGTATCATGTTAGACGATATTTGATTAAAAAAATCAATAGTACTCGCCAGGACAAAGCATAAGTAATGTAAAAGAAACATTCAAGGGTTTTCAAACACTCGGATTTATAAACAAGTTTATGTTTATAGAATTATAGTGTTTATTTAAAAGTTTTAGGTCTTTCTATTGCCCAGTATCTACATCATCCATATGTGAAATCCCATCAATTACAAAGTTTGTGATTATAAATAGATAATTCTGAATATTCTGATACAAATCTGTCCATTGTCGTTTATACTTGCATTAATTTGCCCATAGTATGTATACTTTTTATGATATGTACCGTCCAACGCGTCTCCGTTTTTACAGTAATCAACTGCAGTAGCTTTTGGAATCTTTTTGCAACTCTTATTCACCTGCTCAAAGTTAACCTATTTAAGAAAAAAAAAATTACACAACAGGTATTTGTACGTGCCTTATTTAAGTGTCATAAAGGTTATTTAAGACTTTTTCATTTAATAGTAATTCGTATTCATATACAAATCTTATACTATTAACCCTTTCACGCTTCGCTTTAAGAAACCTTAGGATTTTTACAGAAAGAACTATATTAATTAATTGTGTGTGAGCTATTTTATATATTCACGTTTATCCCATTTTATGATATTAATGACTTTTTTAGTTTTTATTATTATTTCAATTTAAAATAAATCTACAACATTATATATGTAGTTAACTGTAATACTTCTTATTTTGCGGAAACTATCATTTGCATGAATATAAATAATGAGCGATATCCTAAATAATGACGAAAAGTATGAGATAAAAATATGTTACTTATCGTCTTACTTCGTGAGGAGTTTTTTTTTCATGATTATGGAACAGGAAGAACGAAAAAAAAAACTATTTTGGCCTCTTTTTAGATAACTAAACTTAGTAATATCTATATGATAAGAACATTAAGAACATTTAGAATTAGTAGACTGTATTATCAGTCAATATGAATAAATCAAATCAAATCATTTATTCGAAGTAGGTTTTTACAAACACTTTTCGAAACAAACAACGAAAGTCAACTACTCCATCGCTTCAACAAAATACCAAAATTCATCTGTTATCTCATCACACGTAAACCAGTAATCTCATTTTAAATAATAAAATAATGTTATTCCGGGAAATTGGATTCTCCTTAAAAACTTGTATAAAATTACAAATGTTCTGTATATAGTAAATAAGCTTACGACTATTTTTTGAAAATTTTAATAAATTATTGTTTTTAAATCCAATTACGAAAACAAATCCAGTTCGGATACGGATACTATTTGTGAACGTGAGGAAGGGTGTCCGAAGGAGAACAAGTTATTTACTGTAATATGAGTAAAACGACAGCTTGTTTATTACTTATCAGACAATGACCTTCTGCTACTATTTGTAGTAGACATTTTGCTAGATCAGTAAGTATTTGCTGATGAAATTCGTGTTTGTCAATGGGACGCAGTTTTATTTGTGAAACGTGTGTGAGTTTATTTTTTGCCGATAGTCAGCAAGCTATTATAGCATTTACGCAAACAAACTTTGTCAACGTAAAATTTAGTGCAGTGTTGAAATTTGTACGATGGCTTCTAATACGCTGTTGATGTTGATAATAACATCTTTCTTTTAGCGATACTATGTCTACCAAAATCTTTTAAACTTATTAGGAAAGTCGCAGAGCAAAGAAGGCAATCTTTCTCCGGTAGGGTTAATAGTAGCTATGCTGGCGGTGAGAACTGATTGGAATGCTGCGATCTCCTGCGAAACCGTAGAGGTAAAAGAGGAGACAGCCGACCGGAATCGGTAGAGGGCTGATCCTACTCGGAGAAGGCGACGACAGATTACTGATAGTCACAGCCAAAATAGAAAGTGGAAAAGCAGCCGCAGAAGGAGCCTGAAGTAACGTAAGGTAGACACCGGTGTGTTCACACGATATCTCAGCGCCCCCGCACCCCAAATTATACACCGGATGATTGTCCGGGGGGGTGTTATTGGGTACCAATCCCACATAACCCGCAATGTGTATATATTAGAGATTTTCCCCTCGAGAAAAACGTAGTTATATAGTGCTCGATCTAGTTTGAGGCCGATACGTAAAACCGGGGTTACGTAAGAACGTAAAGATTGCATAGGTAACTGTTTTACTATTCAAACACTAGATAAGTATTGTATACATTACTCTCAGGGTGTAAAATCTAAATATGACGTTACGAATACGTCACGCAAGTGTTACATTTTTAAGAATATTACGTACGTGCTTTTAATTTGGAGTGTTTGAGTCTCCAAAGAGCGCGTTGTGTTCATAACCACTGCTCGACATTGGGTAACACAACAACGCCAGATTTCCCATTGGAGGCCGTTACGGTCAGTACCATCTAATTTTATTCCGTGTCTTAGGACTTTAACTACTTAGTTAACTGCTTGAATGAACTAGTGAAATGCTTGAATATTTTCCAATGTGTTTCGTTTGTCGGTACATTTAAAACATGTTTCTGGCTTTCGTGGCTAACAATGCGTCAGCCTGTCCTTTGGTCTTCGTGCGTCCGTCCTAAGAAGAGCCGATCCCTTACCAGGAGATGAACCCACGACAAGTTTGTTGGCTATTGACAAAAAGTTATGTTAGGTTATTGTCAGTAGTAGGCCCCATTTTTGAGCTACCATGGAACCATGATACCAGCTCAATTTTTTTTTTCGCTAATCAGGTTTGTCCGCAACTCTACCCTTATACCGTAGTGCCAGTCGTTTGCATCGCGTGTACAGCGCACCAGCTGTCGGGTTCAATGACCGCGCCGAGACACCCCATCTACGACCCTCCACATTAACGTTCGCCTTGAATTGAATTAAAAATATGTACATGTATTTATATACCGTGAACATATAATCTGGAGAATAAATTATGTAGATTTTTATCGTATAAAACAATTCACCTGGATAAGGTTTTTAATACAACTTTAATATCTAGTATCAATTCTTGGGTTTTTTAATCCGCATTAATCGGTATTACTGACGTGTGAACGATAATGATTTATAGTAAATCGATAGTTTTGCTGATTGTAATTAGCTTTTTATGCATAAAAAATTCAGTATCGTACGTTTAACTGGCTTGAACTTATGTTATTCAATTAATTATTAAAAAAATAGCATCCGTTCTAAACAAGACTTATTATAATTTTTAGTTTGACAAGGATGAGTCACGCTAAAATTTATGTGATTGATTTTGGATAACGTATTTATGATAATGAACATTCCTTTTTACTCAGTATTGTGAAAACTGTGATGAAAAACTCTGCAATTGTGTATTACATTTACCTAGCACATCAAAAATAACTTAAAACATTCTATGCATATTATTTACATACGGATTTTAAGAACTTTTCATAATAAATCTAAAAATAGGTTCACATATCCATTTAAGGTCTGTATGTAATTGTATTTTTTTTTATTAATTTCTGAGTTGTTTTGTTTACTGTGGGATAATTTGGTATTGTAATTATGCGTGAAAAAAAACGTCTATACGAACTTGTTGAGTTCATATTTTTGAGTTTTATATTGATTTTCCTTGTTTAATTCTCAAGTATTTTTATTTAAAAAATATGCTCTCGAAATATTGTAATTCGTCCTCTAAAATATATTAGCAACCATTTCTCAAGAAATGTTCACGCTAAATACTTTAAAGAACGACGGCGAATCTTAGGATCGTTTGGTGATTTGTTGTTTTCATTCGAATTGTTACAAAAACAAAACTTAGTCGAGCGGCAGCGGTCGATTTATTTTCGACACCAAGCACATTGCCGCCACCATCTGATAAAGACGCATGCCAAAACAACACATACTACTTTCATTGCTTTTGTTATGCAGAACTCTACCCTTCAGAAAACGAACAGTTTTATAACTAAATCTACGATAGAGTTGTTAAAGTAAGTAGCTTCAATAAATTACCGGCCCGTTGCAGTCTTTTCGTTGCTTTATTGCATATTGTTGAAGAAGTTAGTGGTCCATAAGATTCAGAAATTCTTATGCCGTCCGAGTTGTTCAATGGCATATAGACTTTATTGTAACCTGTAATAACGCCGACCGTAGGCTTAAGGTGTCCCTCATATACGTACGACGTAACTTTTCAAGAATCTCGCTGACCTATACCAATATCGACCACGCCCGAAGTTGCCGTAGTCATGATCATATTATTATTGAATTAATAAATGAGGTTAGATAGAGAATCCGCCTTTAGTTTTAATACAAGCTGATCGTCTTATACCTACGTATAAATCAGTCGATATTCTAAATGCTCATTAAAAGCTTATCACAACCTGTTGCGTTATGTAAACGACCCGAGTGCAAAAACAAAAAATAGCAATCTTGTTTTGTGTTATTTATTATCGACTCGAATTAACAAAAGAGTCAGACGGTGTGTCCAACAAGAATGAATACCTCAAATTCATGTCGACCTTCTATAGTTACACAAAGGACGCACGCATATGCAAACCTTACAAATAAAGAATACGTGCGTTATTTAGATATGTGGTATAAATACATACATGGCCGCTTACCATTCGTTAGATCATCTGCTCGGATTTCTAATTGTTTATATTAATTTGCATAACTTTAGACACTATATTTTCGTTAACCAGAATATCGATATGATTAAGATAATTTACTGTTGTAGATATGTTACTGAATGTTGTTAATATATTTGTCATTTTATTTTTAACCTTGTGAAGGTGATAACTTGAAACCTAATGTGGTCGTTTATAAGGCAGCTATCACATTTTATTGTCTTTAATGGGAAATCTTAAGAATTTATTGTTGATAACGCAATATCAAAAGAATCCGATGTCATTTTAGCAATAAATAAAATTTTGTTCATTGCCACTTCAAAATGAAAGCAACTTAGTAAGGATTAACATTTAGAGGATATCTAAAGAGAGTAAAATGTTTTTAGAATACTATCTAGGTAATTACTGTTCTGATGATAATGACGAAAAGAAGAATGTGAAATTAAATTGATTTTCAATATACCAATTAATGTTTTTCGACATTTTCAACCAGTAAATTTACAGAGAATTGCGTGCGCTGAATATAATGTAAGATAGGTGAGAAATTTCATTGTCGTTTTAGCATTGTCATTAGGTATACACAAAGTGGCAAATTACGTCGTAAATATCACGTAAGAGTTGTTTGATTTTACCACGGAGGGGTGTGTGGCCGGATATGGTAAATATAGTTACATGATTCGTAGAGAAATCGGTCAGGGACCTTCGCTATCTTGAGCTAATGTTGTACCTACGCAGCTACGCTTACTTACGGTCACACCTCCGCACTAGGACTTCCTGTGACGCGTCCGCAAGTGATATGCACACGTGACTAAAGCATGCTAACTTAATATGTTGTCATAATAATATAATGCTGCATATTTATCTCTATTTAAAAATGACCTGTGACCTGTCATTTGATAAGGGGGTCGCGGTGCAAGTTTGGTCGGAGGAAATTTTATGAATGTATAAATCTAAAAAAAATGTAATGGCGATTGGCAGAGAAGGCTGATTAAACTAGTGGCCTTATTATAAGTATGTATGAGACAAAAATTAATTTTCCTCGATTTCTTTGAAACTGACAAAATCGGTTTTAAAAGTCCAATTGTGTCGCGGTCGCGAACAAGATCGCAGGCAACGCTTCACAAAACAAATCACTAACACATTACTCAGGTAAAAGCTTGGGCCTTATTATTACTGGTTCTTGCTACTTACCTACTTATTCTACTTAAACAATTCCAATAATCCAGAAATATACATTTAGGTACACAATATATACAAGCGTTCCAAATATAATGTTTTTTGTGAACAGAACATTCTATTTTCGTACCGAAAATAAACATCCGCTTGTGACGATAATTCGCTTGAAGTCGTAAGTACATTCCCGTTGCTCTATATTGTTATTGATAATGGAATAAAAACAAACTGGATACGTAGGTTGCTCAATGCTGAAAATGATAACACAGAGCCGTACAAACAGCTTCGATAAAACTGATGGCGCCAAGATAACTTATCGTGTCACTATCTACATGTAAAAAGTATGCTCGAAAATATTATTTGGTTCTTTGTAGTTATGTCATTATAAATGTTACACAATATTTATTGTATTGTGCACTGTGCTTCGTTTTGTATAGTTCAATCAAGTTCTGTGAGCTCGTTCGCAAATCAGATTCTTAAGTTTATTTCAACACTGCGCTTTCTTTAAAAATCGAAGGGATATAAAATCATTTTCGCCTATGGTGATTATTACTTTTAACGTCTTATTTATATGGCAAACTAGCGCCATCTAGATGATTATTAATTGATATTATATATATCTTTATATCTCTTACATAAACATACAATCGCATTTAGTGATTTTTTGACGATATGACTATTTTGACCAATTAAGATTGAGTTTCTGATGTAATGAAACTGAAATAAATTATATATTTCCGAAGGAGTAAATGATTGGTATTCAAATACATCATTAACATATTATGCCAATCATTTCTAAAAGGCCAGCTATAATGATTATTTACAATACATTAAAATGACTCATATCTAATGGCGGCATTAGGTCATTATAGAGAATGACATTTTCTATCTGTCGTTCGTTACGTAGTAGTAATTTGAAGTATTTATTTTATTCAATAAATATTTTTAATAACATTTATTTAACTAATGTTACTCAAAGTTAATCTAATAAAATATTTTAAGTGTACTGAATTTTATGTCATAATGTTCTTCAGCTGCAGATGAACCCATATTGTGAAAGTATGTTATGTAAACTTACCTAGTGTACCTAATCCAAACTAACTTAGCGTGTAATCTATCCGACTTGGTGTACATTGCGGGAATCGGTGAATCAAATTTAGTGAATGCAATTTTATTATAATATAAAATATTCGCAACTACAATTTATCATATTTATAGCGGCAACAGGAAATAAAATGTCAAAAGGGGCGATTAAGCGTACGTGGAGTGATAAAGCGAGAGCGGACCGCGACCTACCGCACGCGGCATGCGGCTGATGCGACTCGTGCGATAAGCGATCGGATACAAACAAACCACAGAGTAATTATACTAATGCATGCATACAACTACCATTTTACTATCTCAATAACATTGTTCGACCGGTTATAACAATATAGAAACAAACACTTTACTTAAAAGTACAACAATTTAATGCCAGCTGTCTTCCTATATTGTAAATGCGTCGTTTATAACTGATCGTGATTTCGGTGTACCGTGTCGTCTGGGAAAATTAAATGCGCATAAAATATTGAGTTGCGCATTATAATACAGTGTATTTTGTATTTCGTTGGATTACATTTTTTTTACTTATTTTCGTTCACTCTAAAATAATAATAGGTATCTAGTTAGTTTATGATTTCGGTGAAAAAACGTAATTGAAGCTACATGAGATTTAAATCAAATAATAAAGTTATTCGTGGGATAGTGACATAATATGATAAAAATATTTAGTCTAATCCGCCTCTAGGATTCAATCATCGTTCAAGCTATTTTTTATCTCTAAAAATATAACTCGTCCAGTCTCAATTCCTGCTGAGCATGAAAAAAAAATAATGGCTTGGTTATGAGATGTTAGTGGATATTGGATACCATTATATTCTTGGCAGCGCGTCGGATCACACGGGACTATCCGTGTAACAGTGAAGCGTTTAGTAATCGAACACCTGATCCGAATTCCTCACCGTGACGAGTAGCTATTTACATCATTCGCTTCACAATTGGGTCACTCCGAGGAAAATGAAACTATATTACGAAAGCGGTAGTGTTGCTTCATATATTGCCAAGAGACACTGAAGTAAAAAAGAAAAGTCTCAAATGAAAAAAATGTATTTAAAAACGTTTACGGATTAAGCGCTTTTGCCACAATCGGTATTGTGCGGTGTTTTTGGTTTACTGTAGCGCCACGATGTACAATGATGTTGTCGAAAGAAAATCCGACCCTGTGTACACGTGTTTCCATTTCGACAGGAAATGTAATTTATTATTTAAGAATACATCGTAATTTACAACCAATTGGAACTGTAGTCAATAATTTCCTCATAATAAGCAAAAAAAAGTCAATTCGGCCTTATCGCTTTTTCCCAAACGGTATTTAGAGGCCTGGAGACGTATATTAACTCGTGCTTCCCGCATTTTTCACACGTGTAACTGTCCATTGTACGGGTATATAAACTATTCCTTAGGTTAGGCTGTGGTAGCGCAATCCTTTAGTGAAATACGATGTGGCGCCAGCATGGCGGGAACCAGTGGTGCGAATAGGGCACCCACCTCGCCAGTGCATGCGGCTTTCTGTGTTCACCTTCACACTATACAATATTATGCGCTACTTCACACTACTGAGTATGGCGAGTCGTTAAAAATATTTTTTCCGATGATTACGTTAGGCATCTCCACTTATCCGTAGACCAAAGTTACAATATATTCATTGCAGGAGATCGATTCGATGATAATCAAGCAGTGTTCGTTGTAACGAACACAGTATAATTTGAAAATATTAAATTAATAAATAAAAAAAATGTCGTGTCGTTTAACACCCAATTAATAACGTAATAATAAATTAAAGACAAAACAATATGTAATTCAGACGTCTATTTGGACTAGCCACAACAACCTCGACATGAATTAAGTTCACTACGACTACTAAGAGCAATACGCAGTACGCTCTCAACCTTAATGATCAGCTTTACAAATAACATTGATGAGTTTTTATTGCATTATTAAATTATTATAATGTTACTAGCTTAGCGTGGCTTGGCCCGCAGAAGAGTATTACAAAACGAAAAATCATAATTATGTATATATCTTATATTAGACCGAGTTGAATATCTGAGGTATTAGCTGTTGAGAATTTCTCTTGCAAGAAGAGAAAATGGAGTTGAAATCACTTTAACTATCATTAATGAATATGTGCACCGATTTCGATACCCGTGCCGTGAACTACCTATCTGTGCCGACTCGTTCGACTCGAACTACACGGGAACCGTACATTTTTTCTGGATAAAATGTTATATCAGTTATTCTAAAAACTATCTAAAAACTATCTCTGGGCCAAATTTTATCCAGATTTGTTGCGTAGTATTTGCATGAAAAAGTAACAAACCTACAACCATTTATACTCACAAGCTTTCGCATTTATAACATTACTAGGATGTATTTTAATAAAAAAAGCCTAATCTGATTGTAATCTACGTTTTAAATATTTTCTCTTGTATACCTCCCCTAAACTGTATTATTCTTTGGCGATACAAAAAAAGAAAGCGAGAAACTATAAAATGCATTACTACAATTATGTACTTACGAAGTACGCTCGTCTCGTATGAGCGGAAAAATATGCGTTGGTTTTAATTTATTTGCTTCGTCTCTTTATTATTCCACAAGAAACGTCGACTTAAATGCAGATTCAAGGTTTCATTCGACTATAGCTCTGATATTTGGCATCAAAATATGTTCCTATAAGCTACAAAGAGTAAATTGCTGTGCAAAAATAATAGCTACTTCCTTCATCCCAAGGGGTAAGGGGCTCTTTCCATTGTTGAGTTCTAGCCAACTGTGTACGCCGTACATCATCACGTTGTTAAGTAATCAATCGTTCCACAGTCGTGAAATAAGCCTAGACTTTGTTGTTGTGTGTGATTTAAACCGATCTTGTCACGTGAGTTCTATATTTACTCGCAGCACTGTTTACTTTTCTAATTACAAACACCGAAGGGAATAGACGGCCAAGCGGCTCGAGGTTAATTTTATCTCGCCCTATTTTCTAAACAATAATAAGAAATAGGTCACGGGGTTGTTCATCGAGTCTAGTAGCCCAGTCTCTCTATCAAAGACACGAACGCCACTTAGTGTTCTGCAGTAATCAAACCCTTATGAGATGATCTAATACTATACCTATTTGAAATATTTTTGACGGCAATTGAGGCTTTTAACATGTTTAAGTATGATAGAAGTTCAGGTGTCATTGTCTCAACCATAAGATTAAAATGAAATTAACCTCATAATAATCTTAACAGTTGGACAAGGCTATGGTGGCAGATTCTTCTCTTTGAAGTCTCATAGCTGTGTATTTCAATATCGATAGCTAATTAATATGTTTTATTGGAATGTTTTGATTGCAATTTCGGAAAGGAAGAATTAATAATGATCTCCAGCTTTTCTTTACCGGCGACGCATCCGTGACGCCTTTGATGATTTTACTTTTGCATGGACGACAATAACTACTTACAACGGGACAATTGGCCAGAAGTTTTTAGAACCAATGAGACATGGCAATATTCGTTTAATACAAATTTAACCTTGTTGGAGCATTATTATTAATTAGTATATGTTATATGTAACGAAATGGATGCATTACTTTTGCATGCATGTTAAAAAAGAAATAGCGAGTATATTCTTACAATCAAATTACAGCGGTTGCTGAAAAATATCGAAAGAAATAGGTATGGCTAACAAAAATAGCATAGCACAGTTATTTTTACAGCACGTAAACGCATTCTGTTCGTCGCATGTCTATTTTATCTGACCTTACGTGAACGCTGAATGTAAATATGACAGTTAAAAATTGCTTTATTTATTTTATTGACTTTATTTGAAAGTGCGGCGAATAGGTTCGTACTCTACTGAATATTTTAATCATATTGAACAATATTTGATTATACGGGTAAAAATAGCATTGTATGTCGTAATTTATTTAAAAACGTAGCAACTAAATAAATAATATTTGTAGTTTAATAAACGTAAATTATATTGCAGAAATACAAGAGCATTCTGCCCGTTTCAGTAATAAATAAATATATTGTTTTTGTTTAATCTTCGGAAACGTATCACTTTTTAAAAACACTCATGTTAATGATACGAGTAATACGAATTAACCTTTACAATGTTTTCGCGCCATTACTAAACCGCCCGAATTACTCTGGCCGACTACTCTGAGTTTGTTAAAAGTAAAAATGTATTATTAAATGTATTTGGTTAGCTACTACAAATTTATCACTCGGCCCATCCCTACCTGCTATAATAGAGGATTTTTTTACTTAAACAACAGACCTTTTTGTATATTATATTTATGAAACAGAGTACTAAGTCTTGTCACTACGGCAATAGAAAATAACTTAATCTATCCAATATCAATCGTGATGAGTGTAGTACAGCGCAATACGTATTCATCAGTAAACTTTAGAAACGTTAGCTTCTACAACTGATTACGTCTGTATAAATACTGTTATCTGCAGTCGCGGAATTAACAATCGAGTGTCACTTGTAAGAAGGGTATGATTGGGAACTGTTTGTTTGAAGGGCAGTAGCTGTCGGCGATAGTGGAGAGCACGTGGTGGTTCCACGAGGGCGGTGCCGAATAACAACCTTTGACAATAATGCTGATGACGACGCGAAGGTAGTGCGGTCGACGACCGCCGCGCAGTTCGTCATCCTCGTTTATATTGCAAACACTATTTTGCACTGGGCCCCCAATATGGGCCTCCTTTGCCCGCATACTCGCGCGGTTAATAGCTATCGCATTGCTAAATTTGCCTTACTTTATTACACTTCAATCTACCTGAGCGCATGCGCGATCTTCGCTCCACTTTGTTTTTGCGTTCAATGTCAGTGTATCGGCTAATTTTATCGCAATTCGCGTACACTTTGTGTAAGGGGCACGCCGCCCGGTTTACGAAAAATACGATTTAATTTGAGACTTCTTCTATATGTATAAGAAATGATCATGTCGTAGTCACACTCCTCTTCTCCATATGCGATGTATTTGGGTTATGTTGGTTCTATATATTCGCATCTGACAGTTTAAGTGTAATACAAGCTCACACAATTACACTTCTACACAAATGCTAAATGTGTTGCGGATCTTATAGATGTCTACGTCGACCGGGAAACTGAACCGAATAGCTAACAGAGTATTATAATCATAATATTGATAAGACGAATATAAACAATATTATTGGCGAGAACCACCTGGACTAATAATGGAATTAAACAATAGCAAGTTTTAAATTACGCAAAATAAAGTGAAACCTAAAACTTCTGTCCCGCTTATTATGATTTATCTGCTGCGGTTTATATCCACTATACATAATGTATTGCAAAGGATCTAATCTAATGTTGTATCTCAGAGTCCTATCTTATTATGAAAGTATAAACTTACAATAGAATACTTAGTGAAACACAGAATGTGTTTTATTCCGCCTCCGAATAATTTAATTCCTCATTTACGTTCTTAAAACGCTTTTGTAAACGGTTTTATAAATTGTAAATATTTTAATAAATTAGGATTGTTGTAAACTGAAAATAAATTTACTAAATTACGACTCTTAGTAAGTGTGGTATGGTGTTTTTCACAAAATTAAATAATGTGTAAAATGATATTTTCCTGCAATTTCATGCATCTGTGTATACTAGTGCGCCTACGCGAAAAGTGTGTATTATCCTTGAATTTATTTTCAACTGGTTTCTGTTGAAGAAGTATTCCGTAATGGGCATGATGACAAATTTTGAAATACTATTCTATAATGTCGATAAGTATATTATAATCACAATGTATATCATAT
>DWJN01002157.1:0-15900 GCA_018248895.1 Carystus phorcus | reverse complement strand
CTAAGCCGAGGCCTGTCTCTTAGAACACCAGGTTCCCCCCTTACAAACATTCATTCTAACAGCCTTAAAAACATTTATATAATCTTTTGATATTATCTAAATTAAACGTGTGTCCGTGTGTGTAACGTGTCGGGTGTGGTGTTTATAGTGTGATGTGCTTGTGTGTGTGTGTGTGTGTGTGTGTGTGTGTGTGTGTGTGTGTGTGTGTGTGTGTTGTGTGTGTGTGTGGGTAATTTATTTATATGCAAAAAAGTACCTACATGATGAATGGTTCTATAAATATCTATATTATTTTATTATATTTTCCGTTTCATTGTAGTTTAGCGTTAACAGCCACATTGTTAGTACAGACTTTAGTTTTTGTTTATGGTATTTTGCTATACTAAGGACTTTATTTACCTTATTATATATAAATGAACTACAATGGTAAAAAAATCTTTTGGCAAACGTGGTACGGGCAACAGAGACTTCACAAACAGTATGGTGTCTTCTAGATTTGGCTATTTCATTTATGGTTAACATTGAGATTTGTTTATGTTTGCGCAAAATAGTCTGTAAAACAAATGTCTGCCGTACGGTTAGTACTTGAGCTTCTTCATATAATTTTACTGTTGAAAAAATCCTAGGTTTCTTAAGCCCAACTTTTAGTACTAACCGTTGAGATCTTTCTAGTTCTAGGAGTTTGGTTTTGGGTGCCCCACCCCATGTTGAAATACAATAACTTATAACTGAATGGACCAGAGCAATGTACACCATTCTGAGAGTCTTACTATCAGCTACACAGCGTAATTGTTTGAAAATGAAGCTTAGTTTACGGACTTTCTGTGAAATGGCGTGTATGTGATTTTCAAAATTTAAATTTGCGTCAATCAGAACACCAAGGTATTTAATTGTCTTAACTGGGCCAATTTCCGGACAATCACAGGTAAGTATATCAAGAGAGCCACACTTGTGTGCAATTAAAGGAGTCATAATATTAGGGTCATCACGGTTTTGAATTGAAAATTTAATATATTTTGTTTTTTCTTCATTTAGGGTCAATGAATTAGAAGACAACCATTGGCACACTTTGTTAAAACCTGACTGTGCATAGATAGCGAGTTTATCCGACGAATCTGCAAAGAATGTAAGAGTTGTATCATCAGCATATGAAGATATTCTACAATTTTCAATTTGCAGGTCACAAAGTTCATTTAAATAGCAGAGAAAAAGAGTTGGGCCTATAATACTACCTTGTGGTACACCAACCGTTATGGGAATTTCATCACTAACATGTTCACCGATTTTTACACATTGAGTTCTACCTTGTAGATAACTGGATATTAGTGCCAGTGGTGTACCTCTAATCCCTAACGCTTCCATTTTTGTTTCTAGGTTAGAAATGTCAACCGTATCGAAAGCCTTTGTTAGGTCCAAAAATATTGTTAGACATTTCTGTTTGTGATCAAGTTTGTTTACAATATATTCAGTATAATCATGGACCGCGTCGTCTGTCGAACGCCCTGCTCTAAAACCGTACTGTGAATTTGAAAGGAGGTTACATTTCTCCAGGTAATTTTTTATTCTTGTATTTAATGTCCGTTCAAAAATTTTTGACAGCGTTGTTAATATTGCTATTGGTCTATAATTATTCGGGCTACATTTATCTCCTACCTTATAGATCGGGTGTATGATTGCTTTTTTCAAGGCATCAGGGAAGATACCGCTGTCAAAACATCGATTGATTATATCAGTGATCACAGGTGTTACCGATTCACATATTGTTTTTAGTCCTTTTGCACTAATTTTATCCCATCCAGGAGAGCAGTCGGCTTTTAAATGATTAATTGCCCTTTTAACTTCCATGTTATCCGTTGGCAAAAGCACGAAAGATTTACAAGGAGGTATGTTGTTTGGTTTAACGCGTGGATTACATTGAGGGATCTTTTTTGATAGTTCTTTTCCTATATTTGCAAAATACTCATTGATTTCGTTTATCGCACTTTTCGGATTATTACTATTTTTAAGCAGTTCGATGGGTGATTGTGACTTATTATTGATGTTAGTTATTGATTTTATAGTATTCCACATTTTTTTAGAGTTATTTTTGGCCATATGGAGTTGATCTTTATCATATTGTCTTTTTAGTTTTTTAAGTAAATTATTGCAGAAGTTTCTGTATCTTTTGTATGTTATTAGTAATATGTCATTGCAATCCTTTTCTTTAACTTTTTGATGCATTCTATCTCTTGTACGTATACATCTAAGCATTCCGCTGCTTATCCATGGTTTGATTATTGTTTGATTTCTAGGAAGTTTTATTTTCAATGAATTTGCAGAAATTATATTACTTATAATATTGAGTTATATGATATGAAGTGATAAAAATTGATAAGTAATACATAAGTAAATAAATAAATATTTTGCGTACACTAACCATTAAAGGTTTGAGTCCAGTTATTTCAACATTATTCGATAGCTTTCTCAAACCTAATATATTTAAGGATGATTTTATATTTCATAATGTTTGGTTTTAATATTGAGTTCATACAAGCGTAACAAGATTACATTTGATTGCTGAACTACATATGGAATTTTTTCAATATTCTCTTTACTTTATTAATATCTCTTTATAATAGTCTTGTTTCGAAACAGATAACCTTACAGTATGTAAAGTCTCGTAATATCTTTATGTAAAACATTTTGATGAGTATAAAATAACAAAAATGAAAACCTTTAAACATTAATAGAAGTGAAAAAAATAACTTAAGCTTTCTTTTTACGTCAATATATAATCATTTTTTTATTTTGCTGATGCCCCCAGCACACAGTTTTGTAGTGCGGGAGTATAATAGTTTATATATTACTAGATATTTTTCTGACAATCTATAAAGGCTTAAAAATCTTACAAAGATACATTGCTTCTTTAAAATATAATCCACTATCGCTCTTCTAATTGTAATTCTTGAAAAACAGGACTGGAAACTTGAGAACCACTGAACAAACTTATTATAATCAATTAGCACTGAAATTATTACTTTAACGTTGGCTATATTAAATTCTTAGTTCCTCGGTATAAGCTATTTCGTAAATTTTTTAGATTTTTTATGTGGTAGAAAGTCACAGTGATTTTCAGTGCGAACCTGTTCTCGTAGTTCGCACCTTCGGTGATGCATCATAAACAAAAAAAGTATACAAATAGAATTTTGTGAACATTTTTCAAAACTAGATGATCTGGCCAATTTCTTTGGCCTAACAGTCAATGAATGTTTGACATAAATTAATTAACAGTCAAGCATTCACTTATATAGTGTAACAAAAGAAGGCTCTCAAAAATATTCTAATGTAATTTTTAAATTAGTCTAATCCGTTTTACTAGGTTACATAATTCGACAATGTTATAAAGACCCCATACACAATAATATATTGAATAGACCGTTTTAAGTACGCCTTTGTCGCATAATCAAACTCGTATCATCAATTCAAACGAATTTCGGTCTTAAAGCAACGTAATAAAGAAGAAATAGGCACATGTCGGCAAATTGAATTTTATTGACTCTTAGGTTAACAATTTGCGTGTTTGACGTTTGTTTAGGACTTAATCTAATTGATAATTGTAAACTTGGTAAGTGGCTTTGTCCCTTGGATTAGGTCGCAGCGTGGGCAACATAATAAAATGGTGTTATTTTATTTACATCACATAAACATTGGTTTTTTAGAAGCGTCTGAGCTTTTTACGACTACCTTCTACAACAGCGAACTAAAAACAAGGATTTTAATAATACCATGGGGAATGCAGCTGGCGAACTTTGTCACTAGTTGGCGTTACTAGAGTTTGGGACATTGTTATATGACTTTTCCTTATTTATGACATCGTTTCTTTAGATCCCATATTTCATATGATTGTATCAAAATAGCTTTTTGTAAATCGTTTGTAATGTAAAAATGTAGAAATTCATTCATTAAAAAAAATAAAAAGCAGATGGGTCATGCAAAAAAAATCTAAAATAGATCGAGTAGGTACGTAATAACCATAATCTATGAACAATGTGACTGTACACAACAATCCTAAAAATTTCAATACAGTATTCACTATAGTTGTCTCAAACTCCAATACCGCCATCTGTTCAGAGCTCTGCGCCAATTGTTCATGTTATTTTGAAAATAAAATCATTTGTTTTTAAATCTACTGCTTACTTTCATTTTATAATACCTTTATACATGCTATAAAATTTCTTGCACGATTCCGTACTCCGGAGGGCATAGTAAGCCTTCGCTCTCAGTTGCTTCTGTAGATAGCAGTCGTTAAGCCATGACAGTGGTCTTTGGGAACCTAATTCTTAGACTTGTATTGGTCACTTATCTTTCCAACATTGAAGCAATTGTTGGAATATTTGCTTAATACAGTCAACTCAAAATCAAATCATTTATTTCATGTAGGTATTTATAAATACACGTATGAACGTCAAGTACATATATTGCATCTATCACCGTTTCGCAAAAGGTACCTTATAAAGAGGAGAAGAAACGAAGAAACGGCGAAAGAAACTTCAGCACATCCTTTAAACAATACACTAAATACGAAGAAAGTTGTTTTAAGAGTTTTTTCCGTCTTCTATGCAATATTCTGTTACGTAATCCGTATAGTTCTTTAAGGAATACGTAAAATAAGTAATTACGATATGCTCATTTATGACAACGAAAACTAAACGTATTTCGCTCTAAAAATACGAATAAAAAAGGTTATACTAAAAGTTATTTACTACTGAGTAAAGCATACTACGGTTCCGAGTACTGTAAAGCGATATGTTTGTGCAACAATAGCGCTTATTCAATAGATTGGTACGTGCTATGGCGAATAAGTACGTTTTTCCGTTACTTAGATGTTTTTTCTGAAACGTGTACAATACGAATTATTTTTATGTAATATTCAGTGATTGCGGTTTGCTTTGTGTCCGATAGAGGGAGTGTCTAAATTTGATAATGTTTGGTGGATTAAACCTTAACTTTAACCTTTAGCCTTAAACCTTATAACGTCTTTCATTATATCAATGTGAATAACACTAAACCATAACGCTTCTTCCAAACGCATTTATCGTAGGATTTTGTTGAAGTGATAAAATACGACGATCTGCGTGGTGTGTTACCACGCCGGACCGCGGTTCGAAGGGTCCTGGATTCGATTCCTAGCGAAGCAGAAATTTGGCGAGTTTAAATTTCTGTTCTCGGTCTGGGTGTGTTATTGTGTGTTGTTCTTTCTGTTATCCATGGCATCCACGACATGGGGTATCCTAGTGTGGGGCTATGAGTGTGTGGCGTTATTTACTTACAGCATAGTTTGACTTTCGAAGTGTTTGTAAAACCCAACTTCGATTTTTCAACATTTAATTTTATCACAATTACAATCAGATAACTTTTTTTATCAGCAAAGATTATCGAAACATAATTGCACGATGAAAGTCTATTAATTTTTATTAATTACCCCCCCAACTCGTTGTAACAATACCTACATATATAGGTGCAGCTATTGGATTGTCAACTAATTCATTACCGAATTTCAAATAAGAAGAAAATTTCAGAAATTTTGTTAAATTAACTTTATTCAATTAGATATTGGCCGTTCTGGTAGATGACCTTTTTCCATCTTTCTGGCAATGCAAAAATTCCCCGTTCGTAAAATGTCTTTACTATTAAAAATATAGGTAAGATGCTCTGACCACGTTAACAAAAAAGAAAGTTTAGAGTGAATCTATTGATAAAGCGGCTTCGACTTAGTTGCCGACCTATTAGAATGCTTAGAAAAAAAGGCACCGGGCAAACTTTGTAACAAGTTCCCAAACTTAGTCGCCTGATTATTATTAGATTAACGACTTCCTAACTTACTGTCCTCCAATTCGATCTGCAATCAATTCCAAGCTAGAACGCTGCGAGACTCCCATTCCCCTTTGAATAGAGTTTGCGACTTCGCAGATCTATTACACGAATCTAATTGCATTTCCTATGACATAGCGCCAATCTTACATTCCATTTAGAACTGTTTAAAGAGCTTTATTATATAAAACCACTAGCAGACTCGACCACGCATTGCTGTGACCTTACACCGCTATCTGTTAAAGTCTTATGGAACTAATTCTTTTTAAGATATTAAATATTTTTTTAGCAATAAAATAATATTGCGATATAAATTGAGATGTAAGCTATCCTATCTTTCAAGTTGGATAAAACTGCAGTGTGTAAAATTTAATTAAAATCAGGTTAGTCGTTCTGTAGTCCATCGCGGACAAACAACGTGACGTAGTTTATATATATTAATATACTTTTGTTACGTGAGTGCAGGCTCAAATTATCTTTCAAAATTATTTCTCTAGTTGCAGGTCCATTTGAAGAAATTTCCGAATAAATAAGAATCACTTTTGTACATAATTAAACACATTTAAAATTTTGTATATTATTTCTGTACATAAAGTAATAAATGATGTATATTTAACAAGATTTTATCGTAAATTTTCTAAAAATAAACAAATGTAAAGATTCGCTTCTTTGAGTCCCGTTGATACCACTTTTGTTTGTGTTTGAATTTCGTTGCGTTTCGTCGTGGAAATGTAAAGGAAACTAAATGGTTTCTTTGCTGGAAATACGAGCAAAGTAAGGCAATGGAAGCGCTTGAACGATTCTTATCGTTGGAAATATTTTTGCTTTTCGAGCAAAGAAGGTGCTTCACGGTAGAAACTGGTATTCGGTTGAGAGAAATGCAGATTACAAGTACATCAGGGCGATAGAAAACTTTCCCGAGTCTTTGCTTTGCGAAAATCTTTAAGTAGTTTATAAGATTGCACAATATATCCACATGAGCAAAATTCACGATTGATATTGTCTACAGATCGTTTGGTATATATCCTTAATATTATAAATACGAATGTAAGTTTGTTTGTTATGATTTCACGGCAAAACTACTCAACATTATAATGAAACTTTGTACATATATTTCCAAAAGTATTAAAACGTAGGATAGTTTTTATTAAAAAACGTTTGTAATTATCTTTGATATTTATTTGAGGGCTTCAACGCGAGTGGAGCCACGGGTTAAAGCTAGTACCAATATAAATTAAGAAGTTTAGTGCAATATAAAATATAGATACCTAATAATTTTTTAAAGCTCAAAAATATTCAGAATTTTGTGCCTGTTCCTAAAAAAATACGTTCTAAGAAGTCGTAATTCCAAATGATAGCGTAATTATTTCTATGTAGACTTTTTCTAATATAAATAACTAAAAAAATGTATTAAAAAAGTAGTTAAAAAAACCATAACTAAACTTTAATCGAGATACCTGTTTTAATCTGAACAAAAATGTTATCCCTTATAACTTTATTTGTTCGGAAAGTCGAAGCACTTTAGTAAAATATGAACGGAGCAGATCAACCCATGCTTTGTGCAGCTTCCAATAACATTGAGTAGATGGGATAGTCGCGTCTAGCGCACGCGGGGACCGTTCTAACTGGGCAGTTACTTGCCAGAGTCGCTAAACGTTTTTGTAACAATTTCAGGTTTTATCCCCACTTTCAAGGGTTACAATCCATGGGTATAATATCCTTATTATAATATCCTTAGGTAATATCCATAGGTGTTTAGTATTACTAATGTCTATGGACGAAGATGATCACTTAGCATCCTGATGCGACCTCTCGTCCGTTTGTTTGTTGGCTAGTTAAATGTAAAAGTTTCAATGCTCTTCGAAGATAAATTCGCTTCGTTAGGTACATATTCTGTCACATATTATTTTTCTTTGCCAGATTTTATAACACGGCATATCTGGTGTATATTTCTAGTATCAAAAAATATGAAAGTGAACAATTATACATGTTAATCTTTGATTTCATAATCAGAATAAAAACAAACACAACAATAACATTCGCACGTGTGTACGGCGTTCATTACCTTCTACATAGGTACGTTTAATAAAACTGTAACTAATCGCTGTCTATGTACAGACAGGTAGGTACAGGTAGGTAGGCAAGTATTTTCAAAAAATCATAATAAGGGGCCTTTGTATACACAGTAGACCCCAAAACAATGTTTTTTTTTCATTTTGTCTGCTTGTCTGCATCTTTGTACACCCTAATTTCAGAAATGGGCAAAAGGCTCATCCAATTTGAATGCAGTTTTCAGGAATATATTGTAATTAGCTTTATTTAACATTCAGGGTTTTCTTCATTCAAATCAGTTAACAAATAAATAAGTTATGTCAATGACTTTTAGGCGAAACCGAGTTGGCCCGGTCTGATAATCTATATAAATAAAACTGAATTGCTGTTCGTTAGTCTCGCTAAAACTTTAGTTCGGCTGGACCGATTTGGCTAATTTTGGTCTTAAATTATTTGTGGAAGTCTAGGGAAGGTTTAAAAGGTAAGTAAATATAAAAAGTCCAGGAATTAAATAAAAAACCAACAATTTTTCATTTTCCTTAGAAACAGGGATGGTCCATTATCCTTGGTTTTCGATGATCATAGATGTTAGACAATAAAACATCGATGTTATAAAATCGATTTTGCATTATCTTTTCAATGCTTTTTTATTTATTTATTGAGGTAGTACGAAGTCTGCCGGGTCAGCTAGTTTATTAATAATTTAACGAATTAACAAACGAACTTTGAAAGAACACAATGATTATATCTGAGTGCAGTGACATCATTCCAAATCCTCTTTCCCAATAACAAGTCGCTGGCGGATACAACATCGTTTAAACGAGTCACAAATAACATTGTAGAGCAACATAGTTTAGTTTCAAATAAATTACGTAGTACGAGTATAAAGGAACCTGCTACAGAAGTACGTTCGTGTTAGAAGCTTAATTATCGACTGCTTAACTGACGTATCGCAAATTAAGTCTGTGTTGCCTTAGTGGTGTAAACTTAGTTCTTGGGTTTGGGTTCGAATAACACTCAAAGATTAAGTAAAATTTTGCTTGAAGGTACTTTATAATATGAATTATTTAACCTACCTATAACCTACTTCTTTAACCTCCACTAATACACATTGGAGCAATGGTGGAGTATGCTCTAGACCTCCTCAGTGATGAGGAGAGATCCGTGTTCTGTAGCGGGCTTGGGTTGGAGGAAAATAATTATTTAATTAATTTTCTTAGAATTAATTAGATTAGAATTTTTATACTACATAGATATATTGACTACAAATTTATTATCACTGGTGTATCATTGGAATGAAATTAATTTTTAATTTTAAATAATTGTATCATAATTTGGCTTAATTAATAATTGATAATGAATCCACAATATATTTATTCTCTGTCTGGTTTTGTAAAATGAACAAACTTCTTAATAAATTTAGACAAAATCGGCCTTATTACAAAACGTGGACTAGCAAAGTACCGGTTTAAAATTCTATTAGACCAAGTAAAATAAACCTTGGCTTAAAATATAGTATGAAAGATAAACCTATACTTGATAATCGTGGTTTAGACCTTATTTATAATAAGGCGGTTAATGTTTTTCACTTAATATCATTTCAAATAGTTTGAATCCTTTGAATGGAAAGTAGACGAATGTAACTTTAAATACTAATCTTCCGATATACAGATATGTTAAAACTGTTATATTAAACAAACAAATTTTTACACCACTGTTGCAACGATAGACCTAACTTGTAATAATAAAATGTAGGCGAAAGGAACATTTTACGTAACAATTTCAATGTACGCATGAGTATACATAATATTTGAAAACCATTTAAATTTAAATCCTCATATTTAGTTCCTTTTGTGAACTAACCTTTTTGTGACTGTCCAAAATGTCAACTTTAACATAGAAACAGTACTAAGATTGTCTTAGTATTAATCGGTACGTATAACAATACGGAGATTATAACAGCAAAATCGTTTAAAGATTCTTAGAATAGAATTTTAAACGAACCCGTCAGAAAAGGCATAACATAACTAATTTTTTAAACGATCATCCGTGATTGTTAGAATAATACTCAACCAGTCATTTTGAAGCAAAATTTGTGTACTCAATAATACATATAGACAAACAAAAAAAAGTAGCCCCAAACATTTTTGTGAGAGAACTGTAATATTCTCAAATATCAGTCAGTTGATGTTATTGTCGCCTTGTTCCTGTACGATATTTACTTTGAACATAATATTGTATATTCAGAATCAGAAATAGTACATTCAAGTTGTATTTTACACCGCTTTTATATCACTTTTATTTTTGGTTTATGAAATCGTATGAAATCATTAACTAAACCTCGACAATTGTCTACACAAAACTGAAATAAGAAAAGGAATAGAAAATTTTAAAATTTGGATAAAAGTGGTTTTCAACATTATATCAAATTAAAAAAGTGTAAATTGATAATAGTCAAGGTTGGGTATGATACGTACAGAGTAAAATCCTGTCAGATTAAAGTAAACATAATAATAATAATTTTAAAAACACTTTCTATATGCCCCTCCGTTAAAAGTATTTATTCCTGCATCTATCATGGATATCATACTAGTTGCCAGGACCGTAGCTAGGATTTTCTTAGGGGGAATGGTTCGTTGCGGGGAGGGGGGTTAGAAACAGTCGGTTGTTTAAGATTGGGGGGGTTGGGTGTTTTGGGAACCCCCCCTCCGAACCCTCAGTTACGGCCTTATTAGTTGCCATCACAACAGAACCTCAAACTTTATTCTTATTTAACAAATGCAAGAGAGTAGAAATATAAGGAGTTTTGCTACCTGTATTACGTTTATTTGTATTAATTCTATGCTATTTCAATATTGTAGGCCGGAATGAATATTTAATACAGAAATCGGTACAGCTGTTTTAATATAGTATAAAATAGTCATATAAATATATAGGTACTACGTTATATTAGTGATTGTTTCAAATATAATTTAAGAAAATATTCTCATACCGATGTACATGATCAAGGCATATTGAAAGAAAGTCCGAATATTTAACACAGAAGAAACTATAAGTGTGAAAATAATATAATTAATTAAAAATTTCATACAGGATTAAATGTAATAAAATAAGACATGACGTCCGAGTTTAATTTACTGATGAAATAATCATAAATAGAATTAGATTGTGTAATAGTTTCATCCTAATTTAAGACAAGACCCGTTGTCTGTCTTATGTCCCCAACAAATGCAGATAAGTTGCGATACATAGACATACATATACAGACAAAGATACATACTCATGCGATATTACTAAATATTAAAACTTTAACAATCATCAGAGTAATATAATCAATAATAATTTTACGTATTAGAACAATTAATCACAACATCTCAGGCACTTTCCGAATCCAACACGCATACTTATACTTTTGTTCACGTTCTTTACATTTGTTTAAAACAACATAAATAAACTTCACAATACAGTTGATTCAATTACATTCACTATACAAATAACTTTCAATCAAATATTGGAATGTTCAACTAGGTAATGGTAAGACGAAACAGTTTCTAAAAATAAAACAATAATTAAATAAATCGAATAATCCGATAACATTATTTCACTCCCACACTATTTTAAATAATAGCAACCATATATTTTCCTTATCCACTATACGATATAACGATTGAGCTCTTACAGGACTATCACACTTTGTAGCACATTGGCAAGCAGTCGCTTCACGAGCAAACATGGCAATATCCGGTCTCGAACACCACATTTAATAAATACTCAATAATAACAGGCGGCTCGCTCACACTTTACCAACCGGGGTAGGTTATTATAATATAACCGAATCAGTCACGCTATACTTCGTAAAATATAGATTGATACCTAACACAGTTGACATAAAAATTAGCAATATTGATGAGCATACGTTTTACACATAGATATACTTTTTTCAGTATCGATTATCTTCGTTTTTAATAGACACTTATATATTGATAGCAATTACACATTCTGGTATAGTTTTGCAAGATATTTTAATGAAAAATTTAATGATATTAGAAAATAAATAGAAAGATTAAAATCGATTAACAAATAATAGCTATCGATTATATTAATGTCTCATCGCTTCATATTAGAGTATGTCATCTGTCAAAGATATCAAACTATTATATTGTATAACAATTTGGAATGACAATCAGACTTGTGAGCTAAATACCGCGCTCCCGCTTCGAATCTTCTCACGTAATCGATTAATCTATGCAATTACAGTGCTCACCAATCTTTTTGACCTCCCTAAACTGTGCTAAATATTGAAGCTTAATAAAAAAATGATGATCAAACGAGCTTGTCAAAGTGACGTTCGACCACAATTATACGAGCACTTACAGTCGACGTGACTTGATTAACATATATTGGTTTTGCAATATATAATAGAGCTCAATCCAAAATTTCATACTGCACAAAGATGGAGCGGCCAAAAACTTTGGCGAGAATAAAACCGATATTTTTCTTCAAAAATCTTGAGGCAAACTGTGTGACTTACTGTCGCCGACGACGTCACTGATGTGTATGAAGAAAACAATTCTCAACTAACCGATAAATCGACCCGCGTAATCGATATTACTTTTTAAATGACAATAAAGTACCCGTGAAGCTTGCTGTCGCCGACGACGTCACTGGTGCGTATCGAGAACATAATCCTCTTCTAATCGATAAATCGACCCGCGTAATCGATATTATTTATTTACATGATAGTACACCCGTGAAACTTGCAGTCGCCGACGACGTGTGCTGTTAAAGAACAATTATTCGTGCAATCGATACGCGTAATCGATACTGTTCACATGATAATACAGCACCTGTGCGACTTGGTATCGCCGACGACGTCACTGGTGTGTCCGGAGAAGCGAGGCACGGGCGCCGCGTTGGCCGTCTGTGGTAACTCCTGCTTCATACCCTCGGGCAATGAGCTCAGGCTGTGGTTGTTGGTCGAGCTCGCACTGTTCTCCACGGGGCTGCCGTTGGTCCGTATCTGAGCGCGTTGCTTCTTCAAGTCTGCAAGGGTGCCTGGAACATTAGCGCTGTTTATGAAATCGACTAATATGTACGGATAGTTTGTAACGAAGACATTAATTGAACTGGACAACGATGTATTGCGTATTTAAAAAGTTACTTTAATATTTATAACCACCGATTTCTATATTACAAATACATTAGATAGATTCATGTTTACATTTTGTGACGATGACGTTATTTACAATTAAGGGAAGAACAGTGTGGAACTAATATTCCTAATATAAACCTTAAATAGTTCCTCTGCCGTCTGTTACATGGCACTGCTAGTGCATTAATTCTATACAATTAATGTAGCAGTATACATTCTATCCACTGTATTCATATTATAGAAATAAGCGAGTGTAAACCTTGCGTTACTATGGTAAGGCAGTCAAGAGAAAATCACGTTACGCTAAACTTAGTATGCACGCAAAATACATTACGTTCGTTCAATTAATTATCGGAATTTGAAATGAATATCAAATAACAATACTCTTTAAAAGACAGGCAAAATTGTTGAAAGCTAAGAAAAGTTTAAAAATCTTATGCTTACTGATAACAAAGCTAACTTTAAATTTCATTCAAGAAATACGACAAGCTGAAATTAAAATAGTTGGGAACTGTATAATTAAGTGGTTGCAACATAATTTTTTTATTTAGACAATGTAAACAAAAAATGTGAAGAAATATTGAAGAAGACGTGTAAACATAATGATATAAATAGATGCTGAAATTTGAATATTGAATGTTATAGAGTTATGACACTAAATAAAAGTAAAAAGATAATAGACGGTGATACACAGTTTTAGAGTCTAGCAAGTGTGAAAAACCTAGTGAAGAAGAACAATGTATAGAAAGTGAGGAATATCGGACAAACAACATGCAACTACAAAGAGATACCGCTTGCCTCAATATGCATCCTCGAGAGCTGTCCTGGAAACTTCCAAAACTTTACATAAACCATCACTGTGCAAAACTGTTAGATCTTTATCATGAAAATGTTAATTCAATGTGCCATTATAACATTATATAGTATTATGTTGTGCTTTGATACAAGTGAAATGGATTTGTTCGTAAGGATGCATATAATTACCTGCGTTAATCATGACGGTGACATGAACATTGATTTTACCATTATTGTCGGTTGTGTAGGTCGCGGTGCCGGCCTCAGTTAGGGCGATCTGGTTGGGTGTCACTATCACATCTTTCCTACCGTCTAACGCGTCCTCAGTTTTCAACACCTCATTGTCTTGACCCTCGGGCGCTTTTCTCACCCCGTTCGGTAGATTCGGTCGCTCGTATAGTTTCATATCGTTATCGTGCGTTTGTATCGCGCCGGGCGCGTAGTGCGAGGCGGCGTTGACTCCGAACAGTGGATTAGTGATCTTCGGCGTGTTGTAATTGAGTGTTTTATCGTTTGAATCGATTGAATCGGTCGTTCTGTGAGAGGTCCCTCGTTGGTTGAACGAGTGTTTAGGAACCGCGTAGTCGACGTTGCCCGAGTCATAGCTCTGGTTGGACGTCGTGGAGCTGATCGATAGCCGGTTGTGACTGAGGTCCGCGGGTAGATTAGCCGTGTTCTGATCGTTCTCAACGCCGTTTGTTAGGCCCTGCAAGTAAAATAATATAATTGGATGACGTGATATCGTTGCATACCCTAACAGTGTTTATTCCGTGTGATGTTCTAATTTTTATGGAATTTTATCTCCGTTTTGTCAACGTCTCTGACAAATATGTGTATGCTCTGCTATTATAGGAGTTATCTAGGATATTTTAAAAGATGATATAATGTTACATATTAAACTGTATGTAAGATTATTGGACAAAGTTTTTTTATGACGCATTGTTAGGGCCAAATATTGTAAGTTTTTGATTGTTACGAAAATCTTAGTAGTGGGTTGGCGTATGTATGAGAGATCAAAATCACAATAAAGTTATTGATGTACCTACACTTAAAATGTAATAATAAACTCTAAAACACAATATACCCTAGTTTGCTTACTGTATTTATTAGGGTAATTTAATTTTTTTTACATATTAAATTGTAAAAACAAAATCATCATCAAGATGGGCTCGTCCGACATGTGTCCAAAAACAAATAACATAAGATGAACATAAAATGTCTCGAAGTATTATAGGTGATATAATATGCATTACTGTTTTATGAAATATGAATATGAAAGGTCGATGGGAATCGAATCAAGGAACTTTTTGAACTTTTGAATAAAAATCAATATTTGTTGGTATGTTTATTTGTCTTTCGTAACTTTGTTTAGAATACTCTGAAATAAAGGTTTCGATACCGAAATTATATCGGACGCTTGGTTGATGAGTTACAGTTAAAAATGTTGAATTTTTGCTGCTCGATCGGACTTGTTCTACCCATATAATTCAACAGTACTTCAATAAATACAATCAAGACGAATCAAAATTTAATATGCGTACTAACGCGCGGTGTGTACAGCAAGTTTACTTTTAAATATTATCATGTTTATGTATTACAGATATTGCCTAATGTTGTATATTTCGAAATTTATCAGCCTTACGTGACCAAGCACAAAGAATAATTAAACGTCTAAAAACACGATAAAAAATACTCACTTCCTAAAAACATATCAACAAGTCTAATTTCCTATACACTAATTGTATCTATATTTCTTCTGTCTATGTGTGTCACAAAACTCTTTCTAAACAGTACAGCCTTTTTTATAATGATTTTTTTTATGTTTTAACTGGATTAGAGAACGGTTTAGATACAAAATTTGATCCAATTTTTTTATCCCGTTTTTGTTCTTTATCTTTGTAGTACGGAAATAAAACTTGGTATACACATTCAATCAGTATAATGTATCTCCTTGTATAAGATATATTATATAAGTGACTAACCGCCAGTTTCTGAAAGGCTTGTCAAAATTTCGTTCATATAACACGCATACTAACGTGAAAGTTCTATGA
>DWJN01002156.1:0-15901 GCA_018248895.1 Carystus phorcus | reverse complement strand
CCAAAATCGTGTGTTACGTGTATGTCTTAATAAATACTTTCACTATCAGTTTTACTGAAATATCTTTCATGTACCTGATATACTGACATCGGTTAGATACAGTTTTCGTATATTTTTCATCCACCACAGATTGCGAAAGGAGCCTTATAAGGAAAATAAACAGCGAAAGAATCTCTTCCGTCTTTTAAAACAATACCTGCATCGATTTGAAATTTATTAGATTTAACTTGAGCGGAACTTACTGTGGCTGTCCTATGTTATCTACCTAGCAATTTAAGTCAATAACATTAAATATGTTCATATCGGAGTAAACGATTGAAATATATTAAATAATGAATATCATGTTTCCCCATATTCAAGTCAAAAATGAAAAAGAAACCCCAAGAAATAGCCTGAGTAACATGTAATTGGGTTGCTTCAGCCATTATATCACTGGATCGAAGACGATGCAGTGGGTGGAGTACGTAGTAGTTGCAAGCGGCTCGGCGTGGAGACATGCTGTACCAGTGTCCCAGACCGGGCCAGGGCAGCTATCGCAATGTAGAGCAGATAAGTAGGGCGCCCAGCAACAGCCGTTGCCAAACTTATATTGCACAACGCAATCCAACGCGCGACCTCTCGGAAACTCGGTGAGCATTGCTTATTAAACTTTTATAGAACAGGTAGCTACTGTAGCGAGCTCACGGTTCATTCAAATTGGTTCAAACGAGCTTGTACGCGAAATCTTGTATTCAGGGTATAAACTTGAAGATACTAAAGAAACGATTATTACAAATGATGAGAACAGGAAACTTAAAAGCGACTGAAGGAAAACGACTCCGTTGAAAAGCTCAAGATCTCGAGTCTTGCACATCCATGACTTCAGCAAAGATGTTATAGTGACTGAGCTTGTGAAAGGAATGAGAGAGGCCCGAGCCCATGTTTTACCCATACTAACTGATTAGTGGTTGGCAGTCTTTAAAATTATAGCTCATCTATGCTAGCAGATCCTAACACACTAAAGGTTCAGTCGTTTCATCCTTCGTATACTGACTTGGTCATAAAAAAAAATAAATAAAAAAAAAATACTATACAAACTTTGAGCTCAAATAACAGATTTAGGAATCCAAAAGTATGCGATGTTATAAACAAACACGTGGAACCCTGCCCATCTCCTACCACTACCCATCATCTGTGACGTACACTGCGCCACCTATTTACAAGTAGACATTGTAATACAACGGTCAATTCGTATTGCCAGTAGATAAAATAGGTCGTACACGAGCGAGCGGCTGCCCTTTCGGGCGATGTAAACAAGTAGGTACAGCGCTAGGCGTCGTCCTACGCCATGAATGTTTGATCGCGTGTGATGGCAGGTGTCACGAGCGTCACGACCGGGAGCCGATGACCGAGCTGTTACACGACACTCTCTTATCTATTAACACTATTGTTACCCAACTCGTTATCGTATACATCGGTATTGGCAAGCGTTTATCACTGACGTTTACAAAAGGTATCTCAATCGAACTTGCGTCAACGAACACACTAATACAACATTAGATTACGTAAAATAACAATTAATAGAAAGTTCTTTACATTATATTTTCAATTAAAGAGCGACAAGGATCCTTTTAGGCTAGCTATGAATCAAATAAAGTAAATATAACTATGACCACTTAACAAAATCATAACTCCATCATTCTTCAGCGTGGAAGATATCAGTAGCATTTGTAGTCGTAATCAAATTTCTAGCTCTTCTGCAACTTTGTTACCAGAGCTCATGTGCTACGATGATCATTTAAATGCAATACTTGCCATATCAGAGCCGTAGAGAATCGGAAGAAATCGTTACACATACGTATTTAAAAAAATACCTATGAGATACAGTAACCCTCAAGAATCGTGGGATATCATTTACGGCACCCATTAGCATAGTCGCATTCCATCTGCGCACATCGTACATCCTCGCTCTTGGTGCTAACGCGTGGTCCACCTGGCCGCAATGTTTACCCAACAAATAACCCGAGACCGTTGACCTCGAACCGAACACACCTCACCGTTCGCGCGAAATCCTCAGGGCGATTCCGACAACCGTGCATATGCACATCCCTGTCTAAAACTAAGCGGCGCGGCGAGACGGCACTGCGGGTGAATCATCGCGTGATGGAAGACGAGCTGTCGGCGGAGGACTGCCCCCGTTCGCATATTTCGCCGGCATCGGTGCTTCACGTGTCATGACACCTGCTTCACTTGACGACCCCGTAGCCCGGTTACGTTTACTCAATGTTTCTCGATTGTAGGTTCGATCACAGAGTTTCAGAACAAACCCCGCTTTGGTATTTCACTAACTCATTAACTCTTTCACTCTTCTAAATGAAACACAAAGATATATAACGTAGGACGGGGCAAGTCACAATATTGGTTCATTTAAGACAATAGCAGACAGTTTCGCTAAGTCAATGCTCAATATCCTATTGGACACAATCCCAAACTACAAACAATTTTGCAGTAGAGCACAAACATTAGCATAACGGAAACGTACAAAAATACACATCATTAAGTTTAAAGATCGTAACAAATAGTCTTCTAATTAACGTAATGAAAAAGAAACCTTAAAACCCACAGCAACAATTCAGACAATAAGAAGAGATGTGTAAATTTTCCTTTTCTCTCTTTTATCTTGCAACATTATGCAGAATATTTAAGGAACAAAGCGTTAATGCAGAGTTGTTTTAAAAGTGTCAATGCCACGAGTCATTATGGTACAATAGCGAGCTCTCTGCGGCTCCGGTAAGGAGCGAGAGGCGACAGGACAAAGGCGGCCGCACGCGGGAACAAAACCATAAGTCGAACAATATGGCTCCATATAAGCGTAAGATCGTCATTAAAGATTGCGCCTGGAACCGTTACCGCGCCAGTGTCTTGCCTAGCCGCCTAGCCGTGCCGGCAATATACAGCTCACTTTAATCTTTGTCGAGATAAATGTCAAAAGATCGATAACTTACATTTACTCGTCATTGCTTATGACATTTATCTCAATTATGTTTTTGTCAATCTGTAATGTAAGACTAGTAAAGCCATCAAGAATGGATCCGCTCATTCTATCCCTTAGTATTTTTTGTAATAAAGGACAAATACATAAAAAAATGTATTCATTTTATTCATAAGTACGTTAATACATATACTTCACGGTCCTATGTGAGCATAGCAAATTTTAATGTGGTAAAAAGTTATTTGATATAAATAGTTCTAAAACAGAAGTAGAGTCTAACGATGTAAAAACCGATCGAATAAATCTTGCCATTATAAATACATCGGTGGTTCATATAATATTAAAATGAATCAGGAAGCTCACTAATAGGTTTCATGTACATTTGAGTAACATTACGACACGCGACCATTATTTACGACACAGGACCCACTGTCTTGCATGATTCATTTCAAATCAAACAGACCGAATTAGATTTCTCGCAATCGTTGAATGTGGTGGTTAAAATAAGCTGTTTGCGCTTGGTGGTACTATTCCGCGGAACACGACATCCAACAAACTATAACAGTAGAGAGTGATCGTCGAAATCGTATGTCAAATTATTGGCTTAGCTCCAACCATTAACCATTAGTGGCAAACATTTCCATTAATGGTCTATTACAGGACACTGGTCTCCCCTCATCACTGAGGAAGGCTTGAACATAGTGCGGATAAGTGAAGAAGTTAGTGGTCAACTCAAGTATCGGAATTTTGTATGTTTAAAACTCTGACATGGGGTAGCATGATTCAGATTGCCCTCTGAATGGCTGAAGTTTTCAAGAAATGTTTGCTACTGGCGGTTACTCACTGAGGGTTAACGAAAGTCGCCGGGCTATAAGTGTGACAAATTAACGGACACGACAAATTAATTAATGATATCATCACTATCACACGCGTGGAATTATTTGATTCTAATTGTAACTAGAGTTAAATCATGTCGCTTTGTCTGATTACTAACTATCGTTTGATCGTGTCTTTTCATACATAAGCGGATCAATCAAAGCGCACTTTAGTCACTCAATCGGTAGCAAAATAAAATAGATATACATCAAAAAGTGAAATCGATTATTATATGACTGATACCAGTACATCCGTTTTAAAAGTCACTTTGTTATAATTTTCAATAGTATTTTAGGACATTTTACTTAATATAAGCTTACAAGCTATTCAGAATTAATTATCTTACATATTATATTGGTGTAATAATATTATAATCAATTAGTAAACAACGTATCAATAAAACTTCAAACAGTTTAGACTCTTCACACATTGGACACTGGAGGTTACAAAAGTTGATTTTAATAGCTGGAAGTTTTACTTATTACCTATCGATCCTAAAGAATCAAAGGGAATCTATCAATCAGGATAAACACATGGGATTTTACATTCCTTAAAATTGGAAATCAGAACATACTCCACCATGCCATCATGTACTGTGATTATAAATTTAGTCAGCATAAAAATAAGTTTGCAATAACGTACCTTTTGTAGCTACCGGAATCGACTGCCTCGTCATGTCCTAGAAACAGAAAAATCACGTAAATATAGTTGTTCAAATAAATCAATAATTACAATATGAAGCAGTACACAAGGACAAAGCCAAAAAAAGATTGAAAAAAAAAACTGTATTTACACAAGTACTCATTGGCACTGGGCACAAAGACCGCCATCTTGCGGCTATGAACTTAACTATCAAGACTAGTGAGTAAAAAGAAATGTATGCAATTCTATTAGCAAGTATAACTTCTCTTTATCGTTAATTTCACAGTCGCAAACTCTTAGGACGGTAGATTGTCAGCGAAAGAGTGCTAGAGAATTATACTTAGGAAATACAGTGGGCGTTATTTAATCTACACTTCAAATCAAAATGTCATTTAAGTTGGTTGTGAGGTGTAATTCAAGTTACATTTGAATATAACAATACCCGCATCAGGTTAACAATGAGTTCCACAACAATAAACAAACTTTCGAAAGGCTTCTCTTTAGCGGTAAAAGCTTTTGCATGCGGGTTTACTAATACTCTCAAATTCTATAGCTGCAGTAAGATACGAAGCCTTCTCCAAAAGGCTTTTAATGATTAACGTAACTGTTATTTAAAGATTAGCATTGACCTTTAATTAGCTCATTAAATTTGACTTCATATACTATTCAAGGCGTACAGTAGGTTAATCTACACTATATTTTTCTATTGGCAGAATAAATTAGATAATAACGTTATATAGTATTTGAATTTAGCTTCATATCTTGCTGCGCTTTACAGTATTTTCGTTTCCAAACTGTAACTATTAAGTTTAACTACAATCAGATGAAATTATTTTCTACAGACTTGCCGGTTATCCACTAGCGCAATACATTTCTGAGCCTTGTATAAAATCAAAAATGAGGATTTAATCAGCCTTCAAAACAATATAACTATAACTTTCAATGAATACACGAAATCTACGAAATTTGTCAAATCTAAAGCAATGGAATATACATATGTATTAGTTTAACTCAAATTCACATACATCAACAACTACGACAACTTAACTAATAGGTGAACTACTAATAAAACGATCACGTCATTTATAATATTTGCTAGTCTTAACAGATTTATGAAACAAGATATTTTATACCTAAAATTTCTCGCAATCTTTCTTTTCCGTTATATATTTGCTTATATAAAGTATCCGAAATTTCTTTTATTTCGAATATGGTTTCGTACTGCGAGATACTAACATTATTGTATTCTGGCATAATTTACCGCACGTGAAGGGATTCAAAACTAATAGACTAATCCACCTTATATTCTAAAATATATTTATTCGCTCCTACTTTAATAAAAGATAAACACTATCCATAAGTTAGAATCCCACGCACTTCTGCCACAGAACGAACAAAGACCTCCATTCCTGGAGGACGCAGTCTGTGCTGACATAATGGATATTCCGCATACTGCAACGTAGCATGTCGCAGGCAGGACGCTTCAATTATTGCCCTTTCAATCGGGACAAAGAACATAAAATTCGCGTTAACTTTGATTCATGACCAATAAAAATTTAAATCATTCTAAAAAAGGAGAGGAAGGTTGTTACGCATGTACGCCTTGTTATATGGATGGACTCGATATAGTCACACTGAAAAGTAACCGATGCAAAAGTTTTGGATGTGGATGCCCAAAAAGTTATAACTTTCCACAGATCCTATGAGTCAATCTTACAGTCTTAAGGTTAAATTATCTTGAACCAAAATACTTAGCCCCTTTATAAGAGTTACAAGTCAACATGACGATAAAGAAATATATGCCGAAAATCAGGTAGAAACCACCACATCGGGTCTGAATTTTGACCGATGTCCCCTTAACCCCTGTCAATTTAAGGGGAGCCATGGAACAGTTTTTTGTTACGAAGCTTATGTCAATCTTTATCAATCTTAGCTTTCTATTGCATCCTAATTTTGTGACCAGAATTCAATTAGCTTCAAAATTTTAGTTAATACAAAAAATAAGGGTCAAATTCAAACCACCCATTCGCTACTTTCAATATAAAAATAGATGAATTGTTTTATAATGGTTAATAAATCGTCCTAGATGGAGTTCAAGATGGCGTGATAAACATAGATAAGGTGAATGTTGCAAGTAGGGCAGTGGGCGCGGGTGTAGTGCGAAGTTTCCTTCTATCAGAACATTCGCCATTTCCTCCGCGGAACGAATCCAATGTGATTGCTTCGGCTCAGCGCTTATATATTGCTAAAGCACGACTCTCCTGTAAGTTATGTACATACGCCGATGTAACTTGAGTAAATAAAAGAGACAAAGTAAATAATTAATAGTTAATGTTACGATGTGCTATAGCTCGAGAAAAAGAAAGTAAAAGTAAACTAGTATTTTCCAATAATTGAATGATATTTCAGTGTAATTGAATACAAATTTCCAAGAATAAATTTTCGACAGTGTCAATTATAGTTTCAGAGAATTTACTTCTAATTGCGTCTGTTAAGAAAAGGACCTATTTCAGGCACTAATTACTTTTCAGACGTTCGTCTAATTACGAAGCATTTAAGCTGCGATTTAATTTTAAGTCTTGTTATTTTTCTTACTCTGTTAATTAAGACTTTCGTTGCTTAATTTTCTAGTAGTAAGGATTTATACAGAAAAAGTTAGATTATGCATTTAAATTTTACTAAAGTAATTCAATGCTGTAGGCCGTTAATTTTTATTATCTGAACGTCGATTCAAGACCTACATAGCTACGGTAACAGTGATTTTCTACGTTTAAATAATAACCATTCATACTATAAATAAATCGCTCAAATTACTAGCTGCAATGTAGTGCAACGGCTTTCAGAGTAATTAGTGGCATTCGCTTACGCTTTCAAATTGATTGTTTACGTAACGAAGTGCACGAGGTCCGTAGCTGTAGAGGCGGTCGCCGTGGCTGAGTCACGCCGCCTCCAGCGAATTACACACGATCATAACATAACATCCATTATCATTACTCCACAGCAAATAACTAAATTATGTTATTGGAAGTAGCAGATGGGTACTGATTACAATATCACTACAATTTACGACGTAGATTATATAACTTTATTACAAATCGTCACCATTCAAGGCAAGGCCATACCAGAATAATATTATGGTCCTTCGAGCCATAATGAATATCCTATAAAATGGGGGTTAACACATTTCTTTTTAAGTGATTCGTACGTTCTATTGTTAGTGTTGACAAGCCAGAATCCTATATAACTCGGTCCCAGATACATTGATACAATCAGGATTAAGTAGAGGCCCTTGCACCAGAAACGCTGATACGTTTGCAATACTCTTATTGTCACACGTCAGATGTTTACAATATTTGTTTTAACTTACCATCAACATTTCTAGTCTATGTACGTATACTTGTCAGCTTAAAGTACATTTAAATAAACAATAACATGATTAGATTAATTAATTAATAATGTTGTTGAACTTGCAAAGCTTATCCGGTATTACCTAGCGAATGACTTCTGGTATTAAGCACAAGTAACGTAATACATTAACTGCTATGTGTATTGTAACTATAATGTTATATAGAAAAACAAATTCATCTTACGTAAAACTTGTTCGTAAAGCTTAAAATAGACAATACTTAATATTATTATAATCATACTACAATATTGCAACACAATTTTTAAACGTCTTAATTTAACTTTCTTATAGACTTCAGACACGCAACAAAACCTCAACTGAGCGATTTTAAAATAGCTCAATTGTTGTTTTTTACTTTTGTTACTATTATACTGTATTACACATTCTACAGGAAGGTAATGTTAACATTACATTTAGCGATAATTGTATGTTATTTGACTAAATATATGCAATTACTAGTATACTTGTATACAATATAAACTTATTACAATACGTAGCTACTAGTCATTTACGAAGTTATTCAGGACGACAATTAAATTGATGACTGATTATGGTGTCTCTGTAACGTTAACCTATTTTATAGGTGTTTAAATCGAGAATACATTAATAAGTCATTATTATAATAGACGTCGCTGAATTGGTTTTAAATATACTACAAACAATTGTTGAATTCTATTGATGAGTTGTTACAATCATTATGGTAACCCGCTAGAGGTTTTAGCTCTAAAAACGTCCTCATATTAACATAAGTAATGTTATTCATTTGCACAAATTTTAATGAATGATTCAAAATACATGATAGTAGTACAAAAATACGCAAAATCAAAAATATCGGTCGGTGTTTTGTGCACGCGCTTCCGAACGCATCGTGTGTGCGGATAAAATCGTGCGAGCGTTAGGAAAACACCGCCCGACAACACCATAACAAGCCGTTCGAGTGCAAATCATAAGAATTTGAGCAACGCAATCGAAAAGGTGTAGCGAGTGGGGAAAATAAGAGGTGCGAGGAGCGAGCGGACGGGCGAAGCGCCCGCGCCGCCGGCAGCCAACGTGCGAATGCATGGTGTATGTGGACAGTACCGATCGGGAGTTGCGCACGAGCAGCGTGTGGCCGGAGTCGCCGGCGCCCTCGCCCTCCGCCCCATCGCGCAGGAAACCCCCGTCGTCCGACGAGGAGCCCGAAGGGTCCTTCGCAGCCATGCCAAACAATCACGTGCCAATCATCACAGACAAAATACGGCGTCGACTTACTGTGCGATCACGCGCCTCGACCGGTTCCATATTAAAACCGCAGCAATGGACGAACGTTCCGCCCTACGGCTCAACTGCGATTGGAAAATGAAATTGAAAGCCGAGTAGGGGTGGCAAATCGATGAGCGAGCCGGTGTCCGGCGCACGTCAGAGGTGGCCGGGTGCGGCGGAAGGTCGTGGGAACATCAATCATCGCCGGACCGTCCGCGGCTGCTCAGCACGCAACTATTGACCCTATCAGTGAACACTATCGATAGAAGCATCTAATACTCTCCGTAACTTTTTCCGTGTTCAGTGTATATTTCGTAACGACAAAACATGAGTAGTGTACAGATGAGCGCGGTGAGAGTCTACAGTTGTCTCGGTAACGGTGCAGCTTCTTAAATAAACACTATCGACAAGCGATGATCGCTACGTGCAGCCTGCGAATGGTCACCTGCCAGCTGATGCTGTACGCGAACATTTCCCGCTGCGGCCTTCATGTAATCGCGACGAGATCAATGAACAGCTTTCACTCGGAAGTTGTCGAGTTTTTCATAACTAGAACCAACTAGGTCGTCCCTTTATACACTAAGTTAAAAGCCATTTGATGAGTAAAGTTTGCGCGAATTAGATAACGGGACGACATGGGCCGATAACACATTCGACTATCGCGGATTTGCCGGTTCAACTGTGGCGTCGATTAGCAACGTGCTTCGCGACCCAAACAATGAGGGTGGTCGCGGCTTGGTACGCCGGCCGAATGCCCTCGCTGATCGATATATATTAACAAAGGCAATTCAACCGTTAAACTACACTTATTCTAAAGTAATTTAACGTAACACACAAGTTTTTGCAAAATATATTGTTGATAAATAACAAAACCGACGTAAAAACATTTTCAGCACCTCTCTTGCTAAGGAAGGCACTGAATGTGTTGAATTCCAAGTCCCATTAGCAAGCGAAGCCTGCAGTCTCGAGCTAAATTAGGTCGCCGTGACCTTTGCATCGTTACGAAGAAAAGGTCTAGAAGAATTTTAATGCACTACTTGCATAAATTCTGGTAGGAAAATTGCTTGCAATACTCGCAACCGAAGCTATCCAGCGAAGTAACATGAACTCGGACAGTTTAATTTTTGTGTGTACGTTTATTTTCATGGAATTTTACTTAATAGAAGTGCCAAAACAGCTCATTTCGTCGGAAACGATATAACAGACTGCTAAGTGCATACTTCTCGTATGCAAATTGGCAAATTGTCTAACAGCGGGCGGGCGGAGATGGGAGTCCGTTGACGCTCGTTGAAATGAATTAATACGCTATTTAGTTATTACTATACGCGGTTGTAAGAACACAGGATACGACATTACATGTTAAGTCTCTAAGTAGTTGAATATCAATAACTTTTACAAGTTGAATAAAAGATACTGCTTTAATCTAGTAATCTAAATAACGAATTACCATTTATCACTGACGAATCAATTAAAATTATGGGACATAAATAAACGCACGAGCTACATATATATTCCGATAGCAATGTACATATTAGATTCCATTTTAACTTCAATGAAAACATAACATACTTTTCCAGTGGGTGGCGAACGAGGTCGCTAATTTCATTGGTAGTTCGAGGAACAGCGCCAAGCCATTCGTACCTAATAGATTTGCGATCGTCAAAGTTATGGAAGCCAAGACCCTGACAAGTTGTTCGTTTTCAATCGAGCTTCCTTTCTTTTTGGTATATAACACTTTACACATAAAATATAAAAGTTATAGTTATAACATATTTTAAAAGTACTGATTCAAATTTTAACTTTGTAATTTCATTTTATTTATATAGTAATGTTAGAATTCCGCATGCCTGAAAATATATTCGGTTTAATATATAACGTGTATACAACAAAGTCTAATTTTATTACGATTTCTTTTGCCTTTAGCGTTTTTCCGTTCCGTTTTTTCCCGACATAACATCCTAACAGGCGATAGTAATAAATGAATAAATGATACAAACGAATAACGTGATAATGAAGTTGAAGTTAATTAATATCATTGTGATTGGCGCGTTCTCGAATATTCCACAACAATGACACCTATCATCTTATTGCCGTCTCGCTCTCTTCTTAGACCGTGGCAAGGAATCTACGGGCCTCGAGGGTCACATTTTTATACGGACGTGAACTAGGGTGACCTAGGATGTACCGGTAGAGCGTGAACCCCGATATTGAACGGGCTATACTCGAATATTCAAGACGACTGGACTTGCGCGTCACGTTACAAGGACCATTTCGTGCCACAGAAAACTATCTACTAATAAAATAATAACGTGACTTATTGAACACTGGTAAAGTTACCGCATCAAAAGATCAAGATTGATTTAAACTGAAAAATGTTTATAAACCAATCATATATATTTAATTGCAATCCAATCCAAATTGGTTATATCGTTTCTGAGATTAGCGCAAACAAACTTCCATACGAACAAAAAATCCTAAAAATCATTGTAATACAAGCTACCTCCAATAAATTTTTGTCTCAAATATCTTTCATATCTATTTCATCGATTAATTAAAAGTATTATTATATAAAATCATTTATTAATGTGGGTATTTTGTGAATACAATAAGAAACGTTATTTTTATCTATTCTACCATTTAACACCGATATCACCATCAAAAACAATTTTCGTACTCATCCAATATATGTAAAGTACCTGTCTAATACCTCTACATGTATTCACTGCAGTAACCTCACCAGTGAACATACATTGTAAAATCCAAAATGTTGTACACTATCAGATCGACTTACCCTGGCCAGTTTGTTGGGCATGGGCTGGTGCGGCAGGGTGTGGTGGCGCGGCCCCCCGGCCAGCTCCGGGTTGAGCGCGAGGATCGCGTCGATCTCGACCTCCTTGCCCTTGGTCTCGCCGCGCTCGTACCACTCCACGGTCACCGACCGCGTCTCCAGGTTCACCCCGGAGACGATCGCCGAGTGGATCCGCCCTGGAATACATCACACAACAGAATTGTTCATTGAATTGATCAACAAAGAAAATACATACTAGATTAGACTACAATCCCATCCCATCTGATGGTAAGTGGTGTTGCAGTCTTATGGTGGTGAAGCGCTTTAACTATTTAATCGGCTTGGGGATAGAATTGATCAAAATCCTTTCTTCGCGGGTAGCATGGCCAACCTAAATAACACATCACGAAGTCCCACGACCTTAGCACACACATCGATCTGGGACATGTTTACCCTGGCCGGGAACGAACCAGTCAAGTATGCAGGGTTACTACCAACTAAAACACGGAAGTCGTTCAATAAGATATACGGTAAACATAATACAAAAACACCTGATAAAACAGCTACAATTGGTGGAAACATCCTTGGATATAGTTTCTATGTTTGTTGCTGGCTCGTTACCAGTACAAGTAAATTACATTGGAAATGGATATAAAAGCAGTATGAAATATCGCATGTGTCAGTATATAGAGCTCTCAACTATCACTTCACGCGACACTCCATCAATCAATGTTAAAATTCCCACGCGCTCTCTCTAATAACACCTCGATGTATACACAATAGTACACATTATACTCGTAAGTTGATGCAGAACATTAATATACCTAACACAGATTAACGCTACATGACTATAGAAAAGCAATAATAAAAATCTTTTGACACAAACGAAAACTTCGGTGCCTTTGCAGGCGCCTCAATTAAAGAAATTAACACCGACTGACAACCCGTCAGTTTTATTATATGTACAGATATATTTTTAGCAAAAATAATAAAAGTATATTAGATTTACAAGGACAAAAATAAATATTTATTTCACATGAATGATATGCCACACGTTAAACCTGATAATAATCTTTAAAACTACAATATAATAATACATGATAACAGTTCATTGACAGAAAAAATACGACTGCAGATTTGCAGGGCGACTTAAAATCATGCATCGCAAAAAAATCATGCCATCACATTTCATCTACTCATATCAGTTAATTTACTCGATACTGCAGCCATGGTCAAGTATTAGATGGGTGACCACTAGTGGCGAGAATCCTTAGCAGCTTCGGTAATTCGGTGAGCACATTAAACTGTCTGCCATCATTGTCATTGTGATACAGCAATCGTTCAAGCCTTAACTCCACTAGTAATCCTTAATATAGATAAGCAAGTAAATAAAGTAATAACAATTAACATTACTATTTTGTTACTTTTTGACATTTCGTAGGCAACAAATTTAATGAGGGATGTATAGAACACATTATTAATAAGTGTTAGGAAGCCTAGTTATAAGAATATAAAAGGAAAGACCCGTTCCCTGGAGAGACCAGATAATAGGATGAATGCCTTTTAGGGGCACGTCCCTCAGTTATTTAGTATTGTAACCGGTAGTGTTTGTTATTGTTGAGCACAATAAAGACGATATGTAAAGTGCGATGCGGGCACCAACTGTCGAGATGTGGAGCTAGATAACAATAGGGCGTCTGGGAAACGGCTAGACACATAAACCCGAGGAGTTACTCCCCGCCGCTACAGAAGGGGTCGCAACACTTGCCCTGTGTTATAACAAATAACCACCACAATTTTATTAAACGACGCTCGTTCACAGAAACATTGGACTTACACAAATTTGTCAGATTCAAGTAAATCTGATGAAATTCATTTTTGTACTCATACAATACGAATGGTGTTTATAAAGTGCACCATTTCAGGCTGTGCGTCGTTTGTCAGCAAATTACCGTTTTTTTATTAGATAATGAAGATCAGATATAATATTCTAGTTCCGATGTAAGTTCTAGACATCAAAATGTAATCTAAAATCACCTATAAAATTCGCTCCCCTAAGTTTCATACTGGAATCGCACGGCATCAACAGCGGTACTAATCCAAAAACTTATTCCATTACAGAAAACGAAACCTTCTTTCAAACGCCTCTTATATTATCCAGTTAAACTTTTACGTTTGAAACAAAACAACCATCATATGGAAGTAGATATCCCTGTTAAACCCGAGTCGTGCCGTAAATACGCTCAGGTTATCAAAATGACACTTTTCTACGACTTTTCTGCGATTCAAAATTTTGTTGACTTTATCTGAAGCGGAACTAATCCTTTAACAATTCTCTACTGAGATTTCCACACACATCGCACCTCGCATTGTTCTACGAGTTCCCACGGCTGGGAACTAAATAGGCGCAACGTTTCATTAAAAATATAAACCTTTTCACAAGACCCGTCGTATAATTACTATCGCATTCTCTCGACGCTAAATTACCGATCAGAAATAGGTACTACTAAGTCACGAAAAACTACGAGGAACACAATTATTGCGTTGAATACATACAAATTAAAAGATAACGCCAGCAAGGATAAACAGAAAGGCTTGTTATAAATATATTTACATAAAATTTTCACTATTAACCTTTTGTCGCATCGTGCCTGGATATGATCTACACCCAAAAGAACTTGCATAATTTGTGAAGTGTTTGTTATAGTAAATTCATATCTTTTGACTTGTCGTGAATTGTCGTAATTATTTTTTAGATACCTAACAGACAAATGAGTACACGGCACCGTCGCACATTGACATCAGTAACATCAGCATCACATATGCTTTGCCGGCCAAGAAAAATGTAAAAGAACGGCCATAAATAACTTGCTGGAAGAACGTCTTTCTATACTAATTAGTGATTACGTGTTCATTAAAATTGACGTCTCTTAATTTCTTAGAGTGACGAACACTTTTCGATTTCAACATATTTTATTCAGTGTCGATATTTTATGGAGACGCTAAACAAAAACAACCACTTTCCTCGCATTGACCATATACTCATCAGTCTACGTTGTGCATCATGTGTGACGTGGCAGCCTCCACCTGTTCCTCCAACGACAAGTGAGCCGACGCAAACAGATTAAACATAACAAACGACCCGTAACACGGGCCGCGAATACGACTGGCGGGTTTAATTAACACGATCCGGGACAAGGTCGCCGACCTCAGACTACCGACGACCCGCCGAAGTCGCCACAACCCTTACGTGTCATTGCATATTATTAAATTTCAAGACTGATGGTCCCAGTACTTCCCACCAGGTTTCAGCCCAACTTGCACGGTGATAATTATTAGAGGCTTAACACACGCTAACACAATCTCTTTCGTCCAATAAAGTCTCGTATCTAGTTTGAACTAAAATATTTCAATTTATTATATTACATTTATAATGCAAACAAAAATACTCAAAAAAATTTAATTAACTAACAGGCAAAATTACAATTAAGTTAAAACCATAATCATATACATGAATGGTCGCCGTTAAGAGGATCTAAACTTTTTGTTTTTCAAATAAAGAATTCGGAGAGAGAGTTAAAACTCGATAGAATACGTTTGACATACTGTGTTTCTAAATGAATTGTGTTATTTATGATATTTACGTTTACGTTTTATAGTTGTAGACAAGGTCACCGACCCGGGATAACGTGACGTCATCGCTGTCGGCGGCGGGAACCCTTCCATTCCGTAATGTAAACACGAGCACAAAATAGACACACGCCACTTCTTAGTGAGGTGTGTACCGAGGACACAAGAATATAAAGGAACTATTACGAACTGATACTTTTAAAAATATCCGACACACAAGCAAACGGGTCGATTGATAATAAGTGGTTTCAGTAGACCATGGACATTAGCAACACTAAAGCATCACTGTCTTATTTGCCGTAAGAAAAAAGAGGAGAAAAACAAAAAGTATAATCTCTACGAACAC